>VSMD01023677.1:0-171053 GCA_008750895.1 Mirza zaza | reverse complement strand
TGGAGATACCTTAAAGCGATACAAGTAAATCTACCATTTGACCCAGCAATCCCATTACTGGGCATCTACCCCAAAGATCCAATGACACTCTACAAGAAAGACACCTGCACTCGAATGTTTATAGCAGCACAATTCATAATCGCAAGGCTGTGGAAGCAGCCCAAGTGCCTATCAATCCAAGAATGGATTAATAAAATGTGGTATATGTATACCATGGAGTACTATTCAGCTCTAAGAAACAATGGTGATATAGCACATCTAATATTTTCCTGGTTAGAGCTGGAACCCATACTACTAAGTGAAGTATCCCAAGAATGGAAAAACGAGAACCACATATACTCACCAGCAAACTGGTATTAACTGAGCAGCACCTAAGTGTACACATAGGTACTACAATAATAGTGTATTGGGCAGCGGGACGGCGGGGGGGATGGGTAGATACATACAGAATGAGTGAGAAGTGCACCGTGTGGGGGATGGTCATGCTGGAGACTCAGACTTGTGGGGGGAGGGAGGGAAAGGGCATTTATTGAAACCTTAAAATCTGTATCCCCATCACATGCCGAAAAAAAAAAATTAAAAAAAAAGTTACTTTGAAATATGCTGGCTTCCAAAGTTCATTTTAATCCATTTTTCAAAATATAATACATTCATTGTACTTTTTATTTAATTTTATAAAGACTTTTCTAAAGTGCATTACCCCGTCATATATGTTCTAGACAATTTAGAAGAATTTTTTTTTATTTTAGCTTATTATGGAGGCACAAGTGTTAAGGTTACATACATTGCCCATGTCCCTCTCTCCCCTCGAGTCAGAGCCTCAAGCGTGACCATCCTCCAAACATTGCACATCTCACTCATGATGTTTATTTATACCCATCCCATCCTCCTCCTCCCACCTGCCCGCCACCCGATAAATGTTATTCCTATATGTTTACTGAGGTGTTAATACCAATTTGCTGGTGAGTACATGTGGTGCTTGTTTTTCCATTCTTGAGATAACTTCACTTAGTAGAATGGATTCCAGCTCTATCCAGGAATACACCACCATTGTTTCTAAAAGCTGAATAATACTCCATGGTATACATGTACCACATTTTATTAATCCGCTCATGAATTGATAGGCACTTGGGTTTTTTCCACATCTTTGCAATTGTGAATTGTGCTCTATAAACATTCGAGTGCAGGTGTCTTTTTCATAAAGTGACTTTTGATCTTTTGGGTCGATGCCCAGTAGTGGAATTGCTGGATAAAATGGTAGGTCTAATTGTATGGCTTTGAGGTATCTCCACATTGCTTTCCACAGAGGTTGAACTAGTTTGCAGTCCCACCAGCAGTGTAGGAGTGTTCCTCTCTCTCCGAATCCACCCCAACATTTATTGTTTGGGAACTTTTTGATAAAGGTCATTGTCACTGGAGTTAAGTGATATTTCATTGTAGTTTTGATTTGCATTTCCATGATGATTAGAGATGTTAAGCATTTTTTCATATGTTTGTTGGCCTTTATTCTGTCTTCTTTTGATCAATTTCTGTTCATGTCCTTTGCCCACTGTTTGATAGGGTTGTTTGATTTTTTCTTGCTGATTTTCCTGAGTTCCAAATAGATTCTAATTATGAGCCCTTTATCAGATGTGTAGCTTGCAAAAATTTTCTCCCATTCTGTGGGTTGTCTGTTTGCTCTCTTGACAGTTTCTGTGGCTGTGCAGATGCTTTTTAATTAGATCAGGTCCCATTTGTTTATTTTTGTTGCTGCCGTGATTGCCTTTAGAGTCTTCTTCATAAATTCTTTGCCTAGGCCAATGTCTACATGAGTATTTACAACATTTTCCTCTAGGATTCTAATATTTCACACCTAAGGTTCAAGTCTGTTACCCAACGTGAGTTGATTTTTGTGAGAGGTGAAAGGTGTGGGTCCTGTTTCAGTCTTCTACATGTGGCTATCCAGTTTTCCCAGCACCATTTATTGAATAAGGGTTCTTTTCCCCAGTGTATATTTTTCTCTGCTTTGTTGAAGATTAGTTGGCTATATGAAGATGGTTTTATATCTGGGTTCTCTGTTCTGTTCCACTGGTCAATGCCCCTGTTCTTGTGCCAGTTAAAAGCTGTTTTAATGACTATAGCCTTGTAGTATAGTTTGAATTCTGGTAAATTGATACCTCCTATTTTGTTTTTATTGCCTAGGATTGATTTTGTTATATGGGATCCTCTCTAGTTCCATACAAAGCATAAAATTATTTTTTCTATATATGTGAAAAATGATGGTGGCATTCTGATAGGAATTCCATTGACTCTGTACGTCACTTTGGGTAGTATAGACATTTATCAATGTTGATTCTGTTGACCCATGAGCATGGTATATTCTTCCACTTTTTTTCCATTTTATATTATTTATTTCCATTTTATATTTTTCCATTTACATCCTTTACTATTTCCTTCTTCAGTGTTTCATAGTTCTCCCTGTAGAGGTCTTTTACCTCCTTAGTTAAATGTATTCCTAGGTACTTTATTTTCTTTGTTGCTATTTTGAAGGGAATTGAGTCTTTGATTAGGTTCTCACTTTTACTGTTGTTGTCATATATGAATGCCTCTGATTTCTGTGTATTGATTTTGTATCCTGAAACTTTACTATATTCATTTACCAATTCAAGGAGTCTCTTGGTTGAATCCTTGGGGTTTTCTAGGTATAATATGTCATCAGCAAAGAGTGAGAGTTTGATCTCTTCTGCTCCCATTTGGATGCCCTCGATTCCACTCTCTTGTGGAAGGAATTGTTGTGGTAAGGAATTTCAGCACTATGTTGAATAGAAGTGGAGAGAGTGGGCAACCTTGACTTGTTCCAGTTCTAAGTGGAAATGCTTTAAATTTTTACCCATTCAGTATGATATTGGCTGTGGGTTTGTCATATATGGCTTGTATCATTTTTAGGTAAGCCCCGTCTATGCCTATTTTGTTGAGCATTCTTATCATAAAAGGGTGTTTAATTTGGTCAAATGCTTTCTCTGCATCTATTGAGAGGATCCTATCATCTTTGTTTTTGCTTCTGTTTATATGGTGAATTACATTTATAGATTTGTGTATGTTGAACCATCCCTGCATCCCTGGGATGAAGCCCACTTGGTTTTGATGGATTATTTTCTTGACAAGCACCTGGATTCGATTGGCTAGGAATTTTTTGAGAATTTTTGCATCTATATTCATAAGGGATATTGGTCTGTAGTTTTCTTTTTTTGTTGCATCCTTTCCTGGTTTTGGTATCAGGGTTGTGTTCATTTCTTAAAATGTGTTGGGGAGGATACCATCCTTCTTGATGTTGTGGAATAATTTATTTAGGATAGGCACCAGTTCTTTTTGTAGGTGTGTTAAAATTCAGGTGTGAAACCATCTGGTCCAGGACTTTTTTTTTAGGAATGTTTTTTTTATTGCTGTTTCAGTTTCAGTACTTGATATTGGTCTGTTCAGAAATTCTATTTCTTCCTGGTTGAGCCTAGGGAGGCTGTGTGTTTCTAAGAAACTGTCCATTTCAACCACATTTTCCAGTTTGTGTACATAGAGGTTTTTGTGGTATTCATAAATTATATCTTGTATCTCTGGGGCATGATTTGTAATTTCTCCTTTATTGTTCCTGATGGAGCTTATTAGGGATTTTTCTTTTCTGCTTTTCATTAATCTAGCCAAAGGTGTGTCAATTTTGTTTACTTTTTCAAAGAACCAACTTTTTGTTTTATTAATCTTCCATATGGTTTCACTGTTGTCAATTTCATTTAGTTCTGATTTGATCTTAATGATTTCACTTCTTCTTCTGGGTTTGGGGTTGGTCTCTTCTTCTTTTTCCAGCTCTTTGAGATAATTCATTAGGTTGTCTATATGTGATCTTTTCGACTTTTGGATATAGGAATTTATGGAAATAAACTTTCCTCTCAGGACTGCTTTAACTGTGTCCCACAGGTTTTGGTAACTTGTGTCACCTTTGTCATTTAGTTCAAAGAATCTTTTGATTTCCATCTTGATTTTCTCATTTATGCAGTTGTCATTCAGCAGAAGGTTGTTTAGTTTCCATGACTTTGTGTAGAAATGAGAACTCCTGTTAGGGTTGATTTCTTACAATTATTCCATTGTGGTCTGAAAAGGTACATGGTATAATTTCTATTTTTTTAAATTGTTTGAGACATGCTTTGTGTCCTAGGATATGATCAATCTTAGAGAATGACCCACCAGCTGATGAGAAGAACAGTGGTTTTGGGGTAGAATGTCCTGAGAATGTCAGTCAGGCCCATTTGTTCTAGAGTTCTGTTTAAGTCCATTATTTCTTGGTTGATTTTCTGTTTGGAGGATCTGTCCTGTGCTGTCTGTCAGTGGGGTGTTAAAGTCTCCAACTATTATCGTGTTGTTGTTTATCCATTTGTTTAGATCAAGTAGAGTTTGCTTTATGAATCTAGGTGCACTTAGGTTCAGTGCATATATATTTAAAATTGTTATGTCTTCTTGTTGAACTGTACCCCTTCACCATTATATAGTGACCTTCTTTGTCTTTTATTACTTTTGTTGATTTAAAAACTAAGTTATCTGTAATCAGCACCACCATGCCAGCTTTCTTTCGGCTTTCGTTTGCTTGAAATATTGTTCTCCACCCCTTTACCTTTAGTCTATATGCATCCTTGCAGGTTAGATATGTTTCCTGAAGGCAGCAGATACTTGGTTTGTGTTTTTTTTATCCATTTGGCAAACCTATATCTCTTGGGTGGGGAGTTCAAGCCATTCACATTTATTGAGATAACTGATGGGTGGGGCAGATTTCTGTTCATTATGTTGGGTTGAATTTTGTTGCTTTGTATTCTCCATTGTGGTTTCTGGGCTTTGATCTTTAGCTTTTGAGTAGGTTTATATTTGTGAGTGTTTGTTGTGCTGATCTGTGGGTAACACTGTTTTGAATACTTCTTGAAGGGCTGGTCTTGTCTTGGTGAATTCCCTCAGTCTTTGCTTATCTGAGAATGTCTTGATTTCTCCTTCGCATACAAAACTTAGTTTTGTAGGGAATCAGATTCTAGGCTGGGCATTATTCTGTTTCAGAAGAGTGAGAATGGGGCCCCAGTCTCTCTTTGCTTGTAAAATTTCAGTAGAGAAGTCTGGCATTATTTGGATTGGCTTTCCTTTGAATGTTACTTGTTTCTTTTGTCTTACATTTCCTAGAAAGGCCTCTTTAGTTGCTATTTTGGTCAGTGTGATGAGTGCATGTCATGATGTCTTACTGTTTGTGTTGAATCCCAGGGGTCCTTTGAGCTTCTTGAACTTGTATATCGAGATTTTTAGCAAGGCCTGGGAAATTTTCGTCTATTATATCTTCAAATAGCTTATCCAACCCTTGAGTGTTTTCTTCTTCCCCTTCAGGTAACCCTATAACCCTCACATTAGATTTCTTCATATATCCCACATCTCTTGTAGGCTTTTCTCTTTTCTCTTGTTTCTCTGCTTTATCTCTGTGACTGATTTATTTAATTGGAAGGTGTTATCTTCAATCTCTGAGATTCCTTCTTCTGTTTGATCTACCCTGTTCTTGAGGCTTTCCACTGTGTTTTATAGTTCCCTGAATTGATTCTTCATTTCCAGAAGTTCAGTTAGACTTTTCTTCATTTTTTCAATTTCTTTAGTGAATTTTTGTTCCAGGTCCTGGAATCTTTTTGCATTTTCTTTGTGTTTGTTATCCAGTTTTTCTTGCAAATTGTTTATTTTTCTTAGAATGCATGATCAAAATTCTTCTTCTGTCATTTTGGTGGTCTGATTTTGGTTGATGTCCATTTCTGAGGGGCTGGTGTTCCTTTTTTGGGGGTGTGTTTTCCATTTGGGTTTTCATATTTGCAGAGTTCCTTCACTGATTTCTTCCCATCTGGATCAATTGTTGCTTCTTACCTTTAGGTTTTCATTTGTGTAATGGCACGCCCTGTTTAGTCTCTGAGCCAGTAGGTGGTGTTTGTGGGTGAGATTCGACCACATCCTGTATGATAAGTCAGTAGATGCCATAAAATATTTATAGATTGAAATTTCAAATTCCTTTTTCAAGGGTATGGAAAACAGACCCTTCCCATATGACAATCTCTCTTTTTGAGTCCTAGCCCATATTCTCTGATCAAACATATAACTGTAAGAAAATGATATTAACTAATATCAAATAAAATTCTTCCTCTTAGAGAACTACTTAGAGAATTATCTTCCTCTAAGTCATTTTTGATCATCCATTTTGTTCAAATGAAATAGTTATTAGGTTTCTTGATAAACTTCTAGTTTCTACATGTATAGGTTTAATTATTCTATTTGTCTATATTTTGTATATTTGAAATATAGTTCATATTTATAGTTTACCTGCTCTTTTCAAACAAATGTTTAAAGGTAAATATACAGAGACTGTAGTCAGCCTATTATTTCAAAATCAATATCAATGTTAAAATATGTTGAATTTCTGTAATAATCATTATACATTCTGCAAAAACATTATTGTTCTGCATCTTACTAACTAAATTACTTGACATTTTTAAGCACTTATTATATCCATGCAGTGTGATAAGTTTCAAAGGTATATAAAAAATGACATAATGTTTTATCATGGAAAACATGGGAAATAAAGTCATCACAAGATAACTAGTGATAGATACAATTCAGGAGAACTTCAAGATGTCTGACTAGAGACACCAGCTTCCAGAGCATCTCAGTAGGAAAGAAAGGTCTTAGATGAAAGAGAACAAAACAACCATAAACATAGATGGAATGTAATTCTGAGGGAAGGGTGCCAGAACATGTGGAGTACCTCACAGGAAGAAGTTGCTAAGCAGAACCAGCAGGAGGAAGATATTGTCAAGATTGATCCCCGAGAGTCTTGGAGTTCATCAAAAAGGGTAAGCGGAGTGATTTGTTTCTCCCACCCTCACATCTCTGGCAGTCAGCACACATATGAGCTGCTGGAGTGACTTTCTATTCACATGAGCCCAAAAGCTGTGGCTGTAAGAGAACTGGAAGATTCCTGTGGACAAGTACCAGGCTCCCAGCCCTGCTGGGTTGCATCTAGTCACCACAGACAAACCAACATAGCAAGCACCATATTGCTTCTCTAACCACTGCTCACATTTGTCCTTCCCAGGGGGCATTAGCTTTTTTGGGCTTGCTCATTCCCGTGCAAATATTTCCCAACTCCAGCCCAGACTGCGGGAGCCACAGGGGTCCAACAGGTCCCAGAGGATTTGTATGACCCAAAAGCCAGAACATCCCAGGTGGGCTGCCTTTCAGAGAGACAGACAGAAATGACCAGAATATTAGCTTTCCTCCATCCAGACTCTTTTCCTCCCCCTGTCTCCCTAACCTGCATCAGCCAAGTGAGACAATTGAGCCACCACAACAAGGCTTCTACAGAGAGTAAGGCTCAAATTGTATCCTCTTAAAGTCCTGCAGCAGACTAAAGGGTGCTCAGACTGTGAGCTCCCTGCCCACTGGCTCTCCCTTATGCTGTGTGCTGGGTGGCTCCATTAGAGTAGGACACATCCTGAAGTGGAAGGACAAAAAATCTGCTGGAGCACCCCATAAGCAACTTGGGACCATCACGGGTTCTCCCTAACATTGTCAGGGATTGATCTTTGGGGACCATGGGGCAGGCCTGAAGGCCAGATCCCATAACCCCTGGACTTTATTGTGTTGGTCTTGGACATGGAGGGGAGATTTGTGAAGGAATCTAATGTGGCAAAGCAGCCCTCATAGGCAGAAAGAAGAGGAGAGTGCAGAGTCTCATCTGTGGCATAGTCACAGAGAACTTCTCACCCCAATGGAAGTTGGCACTCTAAGTGCAGACCAGAATCCTAGGTCAGGAAGTTTACCAGCCCTCAGAGCAATTGTAGGAGAGTTTAGATAGTTGAAGCTCCTGCCTGCTTGCAGATGTTGAAGGGAGGTCACAGAGAAAGGGATCAAGGAGAAGAGTGAAACCCACTCTTGACAGAAACATTGTGAAACTCAGATGGCCCTGTCTCCAGAAGCAGCTTTTCTGATTGGGTGAGGCCACTTAAGCACCTCCTGCTAGCTTTCCTCAGAAGCTGAGAGTGGATCTTTGACTCCTGCTGAAACAGCTATATTGCCAGTTTTCGTGGAGTCTGAGTGGGTCAACTCACCCAACCCAGATGTGCCTAGCCTCACTTTCCTACCAGCCTCTGCTGTGGCAGAGAATAGGGATGCACCTGGAAGTTCCAGTGCCCCACCCACCACCTGGGGCATTTGAGTGCTTCTCCTGAGGGATGATAGCCAGTCACAGATCTCAAAAGCAACAGTGCATCCTTTGTCTTCTGCCCAGTGCCATCTACTAACAGGGAGGCCAATTTGCATAGCCCTTTACAGCATCTATTGACTCCATCATATGAGGTGTGGTTGATTCTCACCCACAAGTGCCACATACTGTCTCAGAGATTAAACTGACCATATCAATACAATTCAAATGTTAAGCTCATAGGGCTGGGGAAAGATAAAGGATTTCAAAGACTGTCATTCTCCCTTATCAAGAGAGAAAAGAGGTCTGCCCAATTATGTAGCTACTGGCTACAAACAACTGTCAACTGAGATAACCACCACACTCGGGATATCTATAACCAAGGCATCCTTACAAAAACTAGAGCATCATCAAAGTACCCACAAGCAAAGCCAAAGGTTCTTACTCAACATATGCTATAAACACACACGTATGAGTGAGGGGGAAGCAAAAAGCCCCATATAAACAAAATAAAATCAAAATATAAGAATCCAAAGCTGCTCCCAATGAGAAGGAATCAGAAAAAGAATTTCATAAGTACGAAAAATCAGAGTGAAAGGACACCCCAAAAGGGAACAGCACCTCTGTAGCAATGGTTATCAACCAAAATAAAAATATTGAAATAACAGATAAAGAATTCCAAATGTGGATTATAAAGAATGTCTGTGAAATCCAAGAGAAAATGTAAAACTAACTAGAAGAAACTAGAAAAACAATTCAAGAAATGAAAGAAAAATTCAGTAAAGAGATTGACATATTAATTAAAAAACTAATGGAACTTCTGGAGATGAAAAATTCATTTAAGGAAATACAAAACACACAAGGCAAAGTAAGAATTATAGGCACCCATGAGAGTGAAGAAGAAAACACACAAGGGCTGGAAACCCTATTTCAGGGAATAACCAAGGCAAATCTCCCTGGTCTCAATATAGATGTAGACATCCAGGTATAAGTAGCTAAATGAACACCTGGGAGATTCATTGTAAAGAGACAATCTTCAAGGCACATAGTCATCACACTGGCCAAAGTCAACATAAAGAGGAATTCTGGAGAGCTGTAAGGTGAAAACATCAAGCAACTTACAAAGGAACATCCATCAGGCTACCTCCAGTCTTCTCAGCTGAGACCTTAAAAGCCAGAACAGATGGGGGTAGGGGGAATCTTCAGTCTTCTTAAATAGAACATCTGCCAGCCTATCATTTTGTATCCTGAAAAACTGATTTTAATATGTGAAGGATAAATGACATCTCCAGACAAGCAAGATAGGCAAATGGCCAATAAACAATTTGAAAAATGCACAGTGTCATTATCAGGGAAATGCAAATTAAAACCACAGTGAAATATCACCTTAAACCAGTTAGAATGGATTTTAAAATAAAGTCAAAAAAACAATAGATGCTGGCAAGAATGCAGAGAGAAAAGAACTCTTACACACTGTTGGGGGAACTGCAAATTAGTGCAAACTTTACGGAAAACAGTACGTAGATTCCTCCAAGAACTAAAAGTAGACTTACAATTTGATCCAGCAATCGCATTACTGCATACTTATACAAAGGAAAAGGAGACATTTTATAAAAAAGATGTTCAATAGAATGTTTATTGCAAAACAATTTACAATTGCAAAAACGTGAAATCGACCAAAGTGCCCATCAATTCATGAGTAGATTAACACAATGTGGTTAATGTACACCATAGAGTACTACTCAACCATGAAGAAGACTGACTTAATGTCTTTTACAACAATTTGGATGGAACTGGAGATCATTATCCTAAGTGCAGTATCTACAGAATGGAAAAATAAACATCACATATACTCACTATTAAATGGATACGAACTGATGAGCACACCTGTGCACAGAGGGAATTAAACTTCAATAGAAGTCAATCAGGGGGAGAGCAAAGAAGGGGGTGGGTGGAAACCTGCCCAACAGGTACAAGGAACATTATCTGGGTGATGGGCACACTTAATAATCCTGACTAAACCATTACAAAAGTAATCCTTATAATGAAAATCATCTTTACTCCTAAAATGCTTTTGAAATAAAATTAAAAAGATGACTAGTGATGACTATTGGCTCAAAGAAAGAAGAAAATATTCTGTCTGTTTTAGAGTGTAAGGGTGGGGAAATAGTCACCCTGGAGATGAGTGGTATTAGAGTTATGCCTTAAAGATACATAAAACTTTATTAAGCATATATGGAGAATGCAAAAATAATAGGTAAAGGGAATAGTATTAATAAAGTCATAGACAATAAAAGTGCAGAAAATATAAGGCTTTGATACTTAGAAATTTAATAATAAGCAGCCTAGAAAACAATTTGAAATTCTTCCTTCTTTCTAACTTCATATAGTTAGTCATTAAACTCATTGAGTCTTCCTCCAAAATAGATGTTAATGTCATTACTCTTTCTCTATTTTTGCTGCCTTCTGAATACAAATCTTTATCATCTTGATCAAGGGTTCTCACCTAAGGATGATTTTGATTCACAGGGGATATTTGGAAATACCTGGAGACAATTGTGATTATCACAACTGGAAAAGGGTACTACTACAATCTAGTGGGTGTAGGTCAGATATGATGCTGAATATCCTACATTGCCGGGGGCAGATACTCACAACAAATAATTTTCTAGACAAAATGTCAACAGTGCTGAAGAAACTCTGATCTACATTACTGCAATAACTTCCTAATCTTATCCCTGTTTTAATGACTGACAGTCTAGATTAGAAATCATCCTGTCATGTAGTATCAGTTACTGGCTGAGTTTGATCTACTATAAAGTATACAAGAAGATATATATATGAGGCAGCTAAAAATCTAATGCCTGGGCTCAAGGGAGAAATCATTTTTGGAGACACATATGAGAGATGAATAAAGTATAAAGGTGAGAGTTCAAAATGCAGAGGTATTTAAAATTTTCTTTAGAAAATCATTAGGAGAATAAAACAATAACGTATTTATATTTAAGAGAAGAATGAAGATAGATCAGCCAAGAAAAAATGAGCAAACAACTGAGACAGAAACATCAGGAAAGTAGGACAAGAATAGCTCTTAGTAAAGCAGTGGCTTTAGTTACTGACAACTTCCATGAACTTGACTATCTACTTCAATATGTTCTTAAGATTACCAGTAATTACACTTTTCCCAAACATATGTTTGTTATTTATCTTTCTACTATTTTTAATTCCTTGGTTTATTCTCATTTTTTAGAAAGTCCTTTAAAGTAATAAAATCAAGGGAGGAACATCCAAGTTCTTTCAAAATGTGGAAACTTCGGTGTTAAAGAATAGAAGGCAGGGGACTCATCAGTGGGAACTACTGACTACCAACACTTTCTTTAATTTTGACCCTTTCAATGTGCCTTCTGATGCATCAAAGGTGATCAGGAAAATGAAAGAGCATTATTTCATCAGTCATATCCAGCAATTCATTAAAATACTACCCAGTACAGGGCAGAAGGGCATTTTTAGTTACCTAAAAAGAAAATTGCATTGACAGACATTGCCTTTAAACATTTTGCACAGCATGGTATCTTTGGCATTTTAAAATTACCAGATAGTCACATTATATATGCTTATTACTATTTGGGTTTTAGAAAATCTTGTAGTGGCTGTGTTGGGTGAGCAACCTATTTGGCCCAAGTTTTCTTAGGTGGGAAGGAAAAGCCTTTATTATATTAGATTCTGGCTGCATTAAAAGCCATTTAAATATTTTGATTTCATTGGTTTGTTAAAACTATCCAATGGTTTACTTAGCAAATGGTCAATTCAGAAAATAAAATAAACCAATTATGGTCTGTAGATTTATCTATATACTTAAAATGCATTAAATCACCCATTTAATTACTTAAACAGCAATTTCTTCAAACAGAGGTGAAGAATTCTTTTCTTTCTCATGATCACATTCATGTATATTTAGATATAAATGGCATATTATATTTATATTATATATTCAGCTATCTATTTGTAATACATTTATTGGGCATTTACTATTTGCAAGTTACTAAGCTTGTTACTAGCTTTATAGCTATGAGCAAGCCAAAGAAACACTTTTTTGAGCTTGGAATCTAGAAGAGACAGAAATCAAAGATCCAACTACACAATTATTTTATTTAATACTAATAAATGATGTGTGAGAAAATTACATGTTGATATGAGCGTATATACCACAGGATATGACTTAAATCTAGAGATTTGAATAAAGCTTTATCAATGAGATTTTTGAATTAATTGAACTATGAAGGACTTATGACAGTTGAGTAGGTGAGGAAAAGGGGGAGAATTCATTCCAGGAAGAGGGAAAGGAATGATAGAATTGTCCTTAGGATGAAGGAGATATAAGTTATTTGAATAACTGTGAAAAATACCAGGAAAAAATGGGGATGGATAACGGGCTAAAGGCAGTATTAGAGATAATGTAAAAAAAGATGGGCGAGGGTCAAATCATATATATTCTTATGATCTCTCTCTTAATGGTGATGCTCTTTGTGCTGCATCATTGGAAAGCCATTACAATTTGGTGACAGTACACCGGCTGTGGGGGCATTAGTATTTCTATCACTTACATGCTACTTTGGATGTAATATAGAAAGCAGATTGAATGAGGGAAGAATGCATTAAAGGAAACAACTAAGAAATAATATAACTCTTTTAGGAGACACTAGGTAGGATGGTATAAATTTTAACAGTGAAGATTTAAATTATTTATGAGTTAAAATAAGCAGAACTTGAAAATGCATATATTATAATCTGTGATGAAATAAAGGTGGAAATTAGTTTTTTAGCTTGAAAAACTGAGTGTTTGGAAGTATGCAATAAAATGGGGACAACCTTTCTCTTTAAAAATTAATGTTAGAGAAGGAGTAGTTTGGGTATAACTATTGGACAGTTTGAATTTGAAATGTCAATTACAACCTTAACATACCCAAGTGGAGATGTAAAAGTACATAGGAAAACATGTGGCATTTAATATGCATTTAAAGTATATTAACTTAAAAATGAATACATGAATGAAGAACTGAAGAAAATATTTAGAATCATCTTTGTTTGCTGTCAAGAGAAGCAGGAAATAGTTATTAGACAAAAATAAAAAAATGCACAGAAAATTGAGTTACTTGCCAAAGTTCATCTGAAAACATGAAGGAAAGAATTAAAATAAAATGGAAAAGAAACACGAGCTTATATTAAATTATGCTGAGACCAGCAGCTATTTATTTTAAAATTGGAACGCTTTTCTCTGAACTTATGATACATTGAAATTCATTGGAAATATTATTCATACATATATCTAAGTCAAATATTTAATCTACCAAATGGTTTCTGGCGTATATTTTCCTTTCACTCTTTTCTTCAGAACATACCATGAAAATACATGAGATGAATGGAGTTTATAAGGAGAGACCTAGCAATTTTTTGACTATACCATTTTGAATAAATAAATAAGAAATGAAATCTAATTTAAAAACATATCACAAGACTGATTTGTTACATTCAAAAGTGCATTATAGTAGATCATATACAGATAAGAATGCTTCTTTAAAACAACATTTGTTGACAGTGTTATCCATTATCCATTGTTATTTCTTATTAGTTTTGTCTTATTTTTATTCAATTTTTCTTATTGGATTTGCTATGAGAGATTAGTTTGGTTATATGATTTTAAATATAACAATATTATATTGGGATATATATAAATTTTTTCAATTCAAATGAAATCTTATTCCAAGTTTACAATCAACTATGTTCTGCCATAATTTAATTTATTGGATATAGGAAACATACTGGTAGTACATGTTAGTAATTTAAAATCCTTTAATAAAGGAAATTACATTTTAGCTTTGAGAAATATTATTTTCAATAATAAAAGCATTCTTTCATATTCATCTTTATATTTGTAAAATATAAGGTATTCATTTTTTAGTACATTTTTAGAATTGCAACTCTTTGAGTAGAATACAGAGGAAAAATCTAAATAACAATTTCAGTGATGGCATGGACATCTGAAAGTTACTTTTGTGATCCTAAAGCAATGTAGGTTATGTTGAGAAAATATAATTAAAAAGAAAATCTTCCAATTTCGAAAACTCTCCACAAAAGCAGAAGAGAAAGAAAATGATTTTATAATTGAATAAGCATTAAACCAGAATGTGATACACATCAGAGCCAAGACGCTAAGGAGATTGAAGACAGAAAAAAAGTCTCACCCTTTCATATAACCAAGCAAATACAACATATTGCATATATCTTTTTGAGATAAATAATAACCAGTCCTCAAGTAAGAGGACTTGATGGCACCACCTGTCACACTAAGTCCATCCTTACTCCAACTGGTAATTGGGATGATAATCTATGTTAGCTAATTAGTGTTATCTACAGGAAAAAACAACAACAACAAATGTCACATGTCTTTTAGATTAGAGGTAATTTTGCAACCTAGAGTGACATAGTCAGTGAAGTTACGTTTCTACGTTTTCACAGAAACTAGGAGATATGGGTGTTATCTCCCTTATTACTTCTTAAAGAGATGGTTCACAGGTTCTTGAACAAGACATTCCTGGGTCTTAACGTTGGCAAAAGGCTTACATAGCTTTTAAATGATTTATATACATTTTCAAGAAACACAGAAAGAACTTACAATTTTAAGTTTCCTGAAGTATATGTTCTAAGAAAAGGGAGACGGTGGTTGGGGCATCTCTTCCTTGTTTTCAACAAGGACAATTAAACCCCTTATTTCTAATTCTTATTTGGCCTTACAACCTCCTTCCTTTTACTATGAAATAGTAATTATCTCTGTTACTGTTTCTGCATTTATTTCTCTGGGAAAATTGTAGCCATCTAAATATCCAGCAAAATCCATAAAACAACACAAAGCAAAGAAGTTATCAGAATTATGATGGAGTAAGAAAATTATTGAACTTTTAAAACAGTTAGTACATTATTTGCCTCAGGAAATACTTTGAATATATCACACCAATGGTGAAAAGTTCAATCTGATTCTTAGTTAGCAATGCACATTTTTCTTAATTATATATTAATTTTACAAAGAGCCATGATATATTTGTTGGTTTTGTTTACAAATAATTAACATCTGAATATTATTTGACAGTTCTTTAGAAAGTATTCCCCCATCTGAGCCTAAGGAGTAGCTTAATGAATATTAAAAATCCAAATTTTTAATTAAGAGTTTTCTTTGCAAGGCTCTATAAATTTCTCCTGCATTTCAGTGAATTACATAAGTCCCATCACATTACATAACAATACAGTCATGTGTCACTTAATGACGGGGATATATTCTGAGTAATATGTCCTCAGGTGATTTTGTTCTTGTGCACACATCATACAATGTACTAACACAGACTTAGATGATATAGCCTACAACATATTTAGGCTATCTGGCCTATTGTTCTTAGGCTACAAACTTGCATAGCATGTTACTAAATACTGTAGGCAATTGTACCATGATAGTATTTGTGTATCTAAATATAGTAAAGGTACAATAAAATAAGATATTATAATTTAATGGGACCACCATCGTATATGCAGTCCATTATTGACCAGAATGTTACTATGTAATTTATGATGGTCCCCTTTAGTAATTATTTTATCTTCCCAAATAATTTTTCCAAGTTGTGAAATTTAATACAATCTATGGCCATCATCTAACATAAGAGTCTTATAATGAGGGACACACGGAAAGGTACAGATTAAATTTTTAGTTTTTAATATACATGGATCTAATTATTTTAAGTTTTGAGGATAAAACTATCCTATGGGGCATTATTTTTTGCATGAGATCTAAATCAGTAGTTATATATTATAATAGTCAACAAAATCTTCATGAATAACAGATATATGCTTTTATTTATCAATCTACTACTCTTAGACGGGAGAGAAATAGCATGACAAAGCTAATTAAGTAAAAATAGGCCTGTTTTTTCCTGTTTCTATCTTACAACAACAGATTTCTGGTTTTTAAAAAACAATATAGAAATTTTACATTATGCTTCCAGTTAAACCAGTTAAAACATCAAAGCACCCACAAGTAAAGCCAAAGGTTCTTAACATATGCTACAAACACACACCTATGAATGAGGAGGAAGAAAAAAGCCCCATATAAACAAAAGAAAATCCAAAAATAAGAAGCAAAACCTGCTCCCAATGAGAAAAGATCAGAAAAGAATTCCGGAAGTATGAAAAATCACAGCGAAAGGACACCCCAAAAGGGAACAGCTCCTTTCTAGCAATGGATGTCAACCAAAATGAAATATTGAAATGGCAGATAAAGAATTCCAAATGTGAATTGTAAGGAAGCTCAGTGAAATCCAAGAGAAATGTAAAACTGACTCAAAGAAACTAGAAAAACAATTCAGGAAATGAATGAAAAATTCAGTAAAGGCCGGCGCAGTGGCTCACGCCTGTAATCCTAGCTCTCTGGGAGGCCGAGGTAGGCGGATCATTTGAGCTCAGGAGTTCGAGACCAGCCTGAGCAAGAGCGAGACCCCATCTCTACTATAAAAAAAAAATAGAAAGAAATTAATTGGCCAACTAATATATAGAGAAAAAATTGGCCGGGCATGGTGGCGCATGCCTGTAGTCCCAGCTACTTGGGAGGCTGAGGCAGCAGGATTGCTTGAGCCCAGGAGTTTGAGGTTGCTGTGAGCTAGGCTGACGCCACGGCACTCACTCTAGCCTGGGCAACAAAGTGAGACTCTGTCTCAAAAAAAAAAAAAAAAAAAGAAAAATTCAGTAAAGAGATTGACATATAAATTAAAAAGCATCATTGTAGAAGACCAGTTAATCATAAATGCCTGAATTTATTTCTGGTTTCTCTCTTTTGTTCCATTAAGTTATACACCTGTTTTTATGCCAGTACCATACTGTTTTCCAAAGTTTTGCAAGATATTTTGAGATCAGGTAGTATAACCAGGTTTTTCTTATGATTTATTTGGCTATTCAGGCTTTTTTCTGGTCCCTTCCAAATTTTAGGATACTATTTATATTTCTGTGAAAAATGTCATTGGAATTTTGAGAAGGATTACACTGAATTTGTAGATTGCTTTGGGTAGTATGGACATTTTAACAATATTAATACTTCTAATCCATGAACATAAGATTTCTTTTCATTTATTTGTATCTTCTTCAATTTCTTTCATAAATGTCTTATAGGTTTAGTGTACAGATCATTCACCTCCTTGGTTCCATAAATTTATCCCTAAGTATTTTTGTGCTATTATAATTAGGATTGTTTTCTTACTATCTTTTTGAGATACTTTGTTGTTAGTATATAGTAATAGAAACACTATTGATTTTTATATGTTGATTTGGTATTCTGCAACTTTACTAAATTAGCATATTATTTCTAACTGCTGTTTGGTAGAGTCTTTAGGGTTTTCTATACATAAGACCATGCTATCTGCAAACAGAGATAATTTAACTTCTTTCTTTCATATTTAGATGCATTTTATTTATTTTTATTGCATAATTGTTCTGGCTAGGTGTGAGAGTGAGATCCCTTAATTGTTCTTGATCTTCGAGAAAAACCTTTCAGGTTTTCACCCTTGAGTAAGATGTTAGGTATAAGCTTGTCATGTATGACCTTTATTGTGTTGAGGTACATTCCTCCTATACCAATTTTTTTGAGAGTTTTATCATGAAAGGATGTTAAATTTTGTCACATGCTTTCTCTGCATCTATTGAGATGTTTATATGTTTTTTGCCTTTCATTCTAGTAATATGGTGTAAAACATTTGCTAATTTGTATATGTGGAATGATCTTTGCATCCCAGGAATAAATCCCACTTGATCATAGTGAATAAGCCTTTTAATGTACTATTCAATTCAGTTTGCTAATATTTTGTTGAGAATATTTTTATGTATGTTCATCAGGGATACTGGCTTGTACTTTTCTTGTAGTATTCTTGTCTGGGCTTTCATATCAGACTAATGCTGAAGTTCTGAAATGAATTTAACGGTATTGTCTTCTCTTCATATTTTTGAAAAATTTAAGAAGAATTGGTATCAGTTCTTTAAATGTTTGGTAGAATTCAGCCACAAAGCTACCAGATCATGGGTTTTATTCGATGGGAGATTTTATTATTATTATTTTTAATATTAATTAAATTTCCTTACTTGTTAATGGTCTGTTCAGATTTTTTATTTTGTCATGTTTCAGTCTTGTTAGGTTGTGTGATCCTAAGAATTTATCTATTTATTCTAGTTTATCCAATTTGTTGGCTTATGATTATTCACAGCGGTCTCATGATTCTTTGCATTTCTATGGTATGAGTTATAACATCTCTTTTATTTATGCTTTATTTGAGTCTTCTCTCTTTGTCTCTTGGTTAGTCTAGCTAAAGGTTTGTCAATTTTGTTTAACTTTTTAAAAAATCTCAGTTTCAATGATCTTTTCTATTATATCTCTGATTCCAATTTCATGTATTCTGTATTCTGATTTGATATTTATTATTTCTCTCCTTCTATTAACTTTAAGCTTAGTTTGTACTTTTGCCTTTCTTTTTTTGTTTTAGGTCCTTAAAGTAACATTAGGCTTTTATCTGAGATATTTCTTTTTGTTCTACATGAATGTTTGTTGCTATAAAATTTTCTCTTAGAAGTGCATTTGCTGCATGCCATATGCTTTTCTATGTTAAATTGCGATTTTTGTTTATCTTAGTGATTCCTGTTTTGACCCTTTTGTTGTTCAGGGGCATGACTTCATTTTATATTTTTTGAGCAGTATGTAATTTTTATGGCTTTAATTCATGCACTTAGGTATGAGGTTGATAATAAATATATCTCTTTTTATAAAGATGAAGAATCAGAAACACTAAGTTTTTACCCGATATTAAAAACAGTTATACGTAGAGATTATAATTTTTCTAGGTCTAAGGTGTACACAAATCATCAGGATCTCAATTTTATTCAAAGATATTCATGTTTATATATATTTATGCACATAAAGATATTCATAAATTATCACTAGTGTAATTAAGAAGATATTTTAAAATAATTTTATTCATTTTTATTTTAAATATATGCTATTTTATCTCAAATTGCAATCAAAATAAGAAATAATTTATATTTTCAGTGATATTGAACTCATTCATACCAAAAAGATAAAATAGCTTTTTCAGATTTTTTTAGACACATCTTTTATTTTTCACTTTAGCGCCAAGGGTGGGATAATAGATTTTGTCTTCCTAAGAGAATTTTACAAGGAAAAAAAAGCAACCAACCAGTTAGAAAATACTTCTCAATAGTAGACACTATAATTTGTTATTGCTCTAAATCCTGGGAAGAATGAGCCTCTCCATGGGCCTGTTCTTTAGAAGGCCCCACATATTACTATCCCCCAAAATATTTCACAGTGGATCAGTACCTTTTCTGTCAGGATTCAGTATTCAGTGCTGATATAGCACCACTTCAGAGACTAAGATAGTTTATGTTCCAGGAAAGAACTTCTTCACAAATCTTGCCCTATGTTCTCAAAACAATTGTATATGAAGATCATTAAGGTTTTGTATTTCCCTCCTTCTAATATCAGAAGACAGTCCTTTATGAAGAGAATGAAGTAGGATTTCGGGAAAATCCTCACAAATTAATGAATTATAAGGTCCTGTTCTCTTAAAGCCTTAATGAAATAGGTTCTTGTATAGTAAAATGTAATTCTTCAATAGCTTCAAGCATACATTTGCTTGCTTTTGTACACATTCCAACTTGAGATTTTGCAGGTACCCATAATTTAATGTGTTTCACAATAGTTGCCCATGATCACTAATGAATTATTATAATATTAAATGATTCATATAACTACTAAATTTATATATCTATTTGGCTAGCATATATGAATAATATATATGTATATTTTTACATTGACTCATTGACCATTAGAATCATGAGTGGTTTTATTGTATGTAATTTAAAAAAAATAAGTAAAAATTTCAACTTAATTTTTAATATTTATAAGTTATAATGTATATTTGAGATTTTAATTTAGATAATTTTAGCAGTTAAGAGGAATATATATTGTATATAACAATTTATTTTTTATATTTATTTAAATTATACTATTCTTAAAAATATTTCAAAATTTGTTCACTTTTGAATAAGATTATATATTATTTTTAAATCCCATGGATAATTGGGACCAAATATGAGAGAAATTATATATTTTAAAAATTAAAAAATAAAAAATATGGAAAAATGAGAGTAAAAGTGTAAAAGCTAAGAAAGGGGAAAATCTTTAAAATATGTTCTATTTACATTTTTAAAAACTAAAAACAATGAAAGTGAGTAGATTTGTATCAAATCTGAGCCTTATAAAATACATGAACAGAATATTACAAACTTTCAGAATGTAATTAATGATGAAAGCCATAGCTGGGTGCAGTGGCTCATAACTGTAATTCTAG
Source organism: Mirza zaza (assembly GCA_008750895.1). Lineage (NCBI taxonomy): Eukaryota > Metazoa > Chordata > Mammalia > Primates > Cheirogaleidae > Mirza > Mirza zaza. The sequence goes on along the minus strand of VSMD01023677.1, from coordinate 150,371 downwards.
CTACTGTGGAGGCTGAGGAGAGAGGAATGTTAGAGTCTAGGAGGGCAAGGCTGCAGTGAGCGATGATTATGCCACTGTATTGCAGACTGGGTGACAAAGCAAGACTCTATCTCCAAAAATATAAATAAATAAATAGCAAAACCCATAAAAATATGCAAGAACAATTTCCTCATCAAATCTCCAACATGAAGGCATCAAATATTAATATAATTCATGAAACTTCATCTTGTTTCTTAAAGAGATTTAATTGCTGATAAAACAATGAAAGTACGAAAGATAATCTTTTATATCACATTCATAACTCAGAAGTAGTAAATGCAGTTGTGGCCTATGCATTAGAGGATAATATATTCATTAAATTGACAAATTTTTTAAGAATGCTAGAAACTGTGGCTTTGCTATGTTCACTGTTATAATTACACGATTTTTACACAAAAAGATTAAAATCTGAGGATTTATGCAGTCCCCTATTGGTATTATTATATTAGCTCTGGATTATTTCTATGGAGGAGAAAGGTTTTGACAATTAAAAACCAATATGATTAAGTTCCAGTTGAAAGTCATAGTTATTGGAAAACCTAATTTAAATAGCAGAAAAAATAAAACCATAAAAATCAGTCATACTACCATTCTCCAGTATAGTACTGGATGTCACATCCAAGTCCTGAGTTGCTTTTATTCTTGAGTCACTTTTATAAACAGGATATGTGTCCTGGCAATTATTTAATCAATTAACCTCACCCGTACCCAAGTTCTATTTCTGAGTTAAGTTCAAGTGATCTATCTGGCTTTGTAATTATCCCTTTGGTGAGTGAATAAATTAATAATCTCAGGATTGTTTTAAATAACAAAACCACTTTTATTTAAGTTGTGATATACAGCAGAATTAACAAATATTTTTAAATTACTATTTGAATTTGATGTGCATCCTGCTACTTTTCAAAGATATTTGAACATTTTAGCTAATAAATTTATGTCTGTTAGCATATTTTTAATGCGCTTAGTAAGATTTTAGTTTTTAAATGAGTCACTTCTTAAGTGATTGAAATGTTAAAAAATTAACTATATAACATTATGCTTATTTTTCAAAAGGCTTAAAATAATTTGATAAATTAAGTATTCAAATAAGGTTAATATATTTTAAATTTTCATATATTAGATTTATCGATTAGTGTTTATTGACTATTAATCAACAGGTGTGTTAAAAGTATGTTTTTAGGCGGGGCACAGTGGCTCATGCTTGTAATCCTAGCACTCTGGGAGGCCGAGGCAGGTGGATTGCTTGAGGTCAGGAGTTCAAAACCAGCCTGAGCAAGAGCAAGACTCTGTCTCTACTATAAATAGAAAGAAATTAATTGGCCAACTAATATATACAGAAAAAATTAGCCAGGTGGTGCATGCCTGTAGTCCCAGCTACTCGGGAGACTGAGGCAGCAGGATTGCTTGAGCCCAGGAGTTTGAGGTTGCTGTGAGCTAAGCTGATGCCACGGTACTCACTCTAGCCTGGGCAACAAAGTGAGACTCTGTCTCAAAAAAACAAAACAGAACAAGTGTGTTTTTGTATACATGTTATTTAAATGTATGATTTATATACAGAAATTATATTTTAAATTAAAAAGATTAAGAAATAGTTTTCCAATTTGTAAGCTCTGTGTGTACAATTGATTAAATTAGAACAAGTATCCTCTCAGACTTTGCAACTTCATTGTCAGGACAATTACTAATACACAAGCTGTAACAGATTTATTTTCCTATCCATTAAAGAGCATCTTGTTTTTCTAGGAGCATAGTTTTTAGTTTATTTCATTGTTTGTTTGTTACTTCTTATATCAGATAGGTTCTTACTTTGGGTTTTGTCATGGATATCTCAGAGAATGAGTTATGGGGGACAGAAATGGAAAGCAGAATGAAGAAGGAAAATTAGAAAAACATTCAGGCCAAGCTTATGAGGTAAACTTTGAGGGTTTTTAAAGAGTGCTCTACAGAAACATCTGTGGGATATGACCAAAGTAGAATTTTTAAAGATAAAGAATTTTGAAAGTTTTTGCAATATTCCCTTTAAAGCATTTTACAAACACATGTACAAGAAGTTAAATTAAAATTGCATTCTGCTTCCTGGACTATGTTTTGACTGCGTAATTGCTGTGTGTTTGAACCATATGAATCACAGGTTCAATAGATCACAATAAATTCCTTAAGGATGAGTCAGAACACCAACCTGGTTTGGTGTAGTGAGGGATCTGGGAGCAGAAGAAAAACTATACTGTAAGGAAAAGGTTGCTATCTTGGGTGCATGTTGCCACCCTCAACTCTCAGTTATGTTAGGACCTTGGTGTCCATTTCTTATTTTGTCCCAAAACTCAGAAATTTAATATTTCAGTTTCTATTTGCAAGAATATTGATCCCTTGTTAATATCCTAGCTAGACTATTTTAGTTCCATTCTATTTTCTTGATTTTTTTTCTTCATTAACTTCTACATAAAAGGTATAAGTTAAATATATATTTATTTTAAAAAACAGGTCTGTAGGAATGTGGCTATTACAGAAATAAAATCCAAAGAGATTCAGAAGCAGTTTTTTAGGCTGTCCAGTGAAAAAATAGTCAGCTATTAGTCCGAATAAGACTATGCAAACCTTTCATTACGTGGGAACTACAACATGATGTGAGGAAGATATAAAGACATCTATCTAGACATCAAAGACAAAAAGACACAAAGATTCAAAATCATAACTCAAAGAGTTCTTGAACATTTTAAACATTGGGATTAAAAAGCATATCTTTTTCTATTTTTTGTAGTTTCCACTAATATGTTTGTATTTTATAATTTTGTCATATTTGTATTGCTAAGTTGATAATAATTAGACTCAGTATATCTCTCCCATCCAAGTACTAACCAGGCCCGACCCTGCTTAGCTTCCGAGATCAGACGAGATCGGGGGCGTTCAGGGTGGTATGGCCGTAGACTCAGTATATCTCTAATAATTCCAAATGTATACAAATGACACATAAATCCTAAATGGTTTAAACATGGCCTGCCATTTGTCTACTTCCTTGGAAATAAAAAAGTTCTTGTCCCTGCTATTATATTGCTACTCATTAGAAGAAATAATTACAGTTCTGCAAAATCCACACTAAATATGTGTCTGTGTATGTGTGTGTGTGTGTGTGTGTGTGTGTGTGTGTGTGTATGGATAGCTAATACTGAGGAATAGCTTAGGTCATTTGTTATTATTCAGTGGGTTTAGTGTGTATTTTCACTGTGTTTATTTTGTTTTTATATAGTATTATATTATAAAAAAGAACAACTACTAACCAAACCAGAGAGGATAAACTGTTTTTCTGCAAATCTGAGAGGTAAATGTTAACAGAAGCCAGATGCAAAAACAAATAATTCAAAATGAAAATTTAAAGTAAAAAGCATTTGAATAATCAGTATTAATCAGATGAATAATCAGGTACCATAATAACAAATTAGGAAAAGAAAAGTGATTGTAAGCAAACATAGTATATGTGTGTGTGTGTGTGTGTGTGTGTGCACTCATAGGTATGCAATAACATATGCTACAACACTAAAAAAAATAATGAAAAACATAGTGACCAACACAACACACATACACAACATACACACACACACATATACACATACACTCTGTGTATCAGTTTAAGTTAGGGCTATATGCTAAGTTAAAGCTTTTATGAACCCAGGATATTTCTAAACAATCATTTCTTTATCTGTAGGTTTTGCCTTTGCCCAATTATTAGTGATGTCTCACTGTTACTTTAGCATTCCAAACTGAAGTTTCAGGAAAGAAGAAAGGTGTGCTTCTTTCTTTTCAAAATCTTGCAGAATTCACAATTGTAAATATGTGAAAACAACCCGGGTGCCCATCAATATATGAGTGTATTAATAAAATGTGGTGTATTTCTTTTTTTTTTATTTCAGCATATCATGGGGGTACAAATGTTAAGGTTACGTATATTGCCCTTGCCCCTTCTCCCCCCCTGGAGTCAGAGCTTCAAGGGCGTCCATGCCCCAGCTGGTGCGCATCACACTCATTATGTATGTATATATCATCCCCTACCCCCTCCCATCTGCCCGACACCTGATTAAGTTATTCCTATATATGCACTTAAGTGTTGATCAATTAATACCAATTTGATAGTGAGTGCCTGTGGTATTCCATTATGTTTCTATTCTTGGGATACTTCATTTAGTAGAATGGCTCCAGCTCTATCCAGGAAAATACAAGAGGTGCTAGATCACCATTGTTTTTTTGTGGCTAAGTAGAACTCCATGGTATACATATACCACATTTTATTAATCCACTCATGAATTAATGGGCACTTGGGTTGTTTCCACATCTTTGCAATTGTGAATTGTGCTGGTATAAACATTTGAGTGCAGATGTCTTTTTTATAGAATGTCTTTTGTTTTTTGTATTCTGATATTTATTGCCATTGCTGATTGTACTGTTTAGAAATAATTTCTCAGAACATAAAATGTTTAGATTACAGTGCTATATTTTGAAAATGTATAGTTATAAAATTTGATATGACTTGTAAATACAATTACAAAGAGATAAAACTAAATAAAAATACATCCGTTTTTAAAGAAAATAATCTTGTTTAGTTGGTGAATATTTTCTGTACATGCTACTATTCTATATATTCTGAATGTTCTAAATTAGCATGCACTATATTATAATTTTAAAAGAACCACAATAAATTTTTTAAGTAAGGAAAAACATTTTTTCCTTTTTCTTTTTTCTTGTAAGGAAAGAAAAAAAATAAATGATTAACACAATCCATTTTTAGTATGATTTAGATTAATAAATCTTCATTATAATTCACACCAAAATTATCCAAAATGACTAAACCCTTATATTTAAGGCCATGACACTTTTTAAATTCAGGTAGTAAAATTTTATATTATAGAAATGAATTGCCAATATTGATAATTTTACATAAAGTAATGTGTGGACAAAGTTTAGTTTTTTTTGGTTTTGTTTATGTTGGGGAGAGGGTGGACAGGGAGATGGTAACAAAGTTTTCACTAAACCTCAGGAATAAAACATACTTTCTTATTGTACCAGAATGAAGGACCCAACTAGGGTAAAAGACATAGTCATATAAAATATCCATAGTTATTGAAATGGGGCATTACTCTTTTCTAGTCAAACTTTAATTTTAAAACAGTAAAAACAGGTATGCTATAATTAAGTAGAAATACATGATTCTCAGAGAATGCATTGAAAAAATAGAGTAATTTCACTAAATTTTGGTCCATATTCAAGAATCATCCTTGCACTTAATTATTGTAATCCTAAAGCTCTTTTGAGTCTTACTTGACTGAATTCTTAATATGATGAAATCTGAAATTTCCAAGCATCTGAAGCATGGTTGCTTCTGATTTTTTCATTAGAGCCAGTGTAAAGTGCTTCCCGTCAGAGCCCATGAGACTTTATCAGTACCAATCTACTATTTCTTCCCTGATGCTTCCAGACTACTGAAAGCTCCTAATTTGCAATAATTAACCTCCTGAGAATAGCCTTTCTCATTTAACCCAGGGAGCAGCCACATCTTTTTGTGTTCAACTTTGCAACCTCCCAGACAGGTCTTTTTTGGTCTGTATTTCAAAAATCAGGTAAATTATGCAATAATAAACACAGAGAGTATTTGGAAAAACAATCAAAACTAGATGAACTGCATATGTCATGTGTAGCAGCAGTTCATTGTGGAAGTCAAGAGCAAATGGCTTAGCTTTGTACCTGATTCTACTTAATAATTTATATGATGTTATGACAGTTATATAATCTTTCTGGCCTCAGTTTCTCTATATGTAACACTCTCATAAGGTTATTGTCAAAACTAAACAACTTACTATAAGGTGTTTAGAAGAGGACCTGGGTCATAGTCATAATAAGCTCTAGAGAATGATGCTATCATTATGATGACAGAATTTCATTATGAAACTGCAGATATAAATAAAATAGGTAAAGAGGAGAAAAGAGGGGAGTAATTAATGTAAGAACTAAATATTTCTCAATACAGGATGCATATTTTTGAAAAGAGGAAAATGAAAAGTGGGTTGAGAGGGTGAAGGAAAAGAACATAAAAAAGTTTTTCATATTCTCAACCTAAAACATGCTATAAAGCATACACTATCTAGCATGCTTTAATATGAACATTATGGTGTTTTATATGTTCATGAATATTGTCAGTTTCTCCAATTACAGCAAAATTTAGATTAGGACATATTGACAGAAAAATACCAAATGGCAACCTACATGTTATGATATATATAATATATTACAATTATATTATAGTCAAAATATATCATTTCTGTGAATTGTATCAATTTAGTGATTTCACCAAGTTTAAAACAGATACAAGCTGACTAATATGATAAGTTGATATTTTTGCTGTTAATACAGATATATATATATATATATTCTCTAAAAAATCTTATTAAATACCTTAAATTCATAAGAGAAACTTAATCACAAATCAAAATTAATGACTTCTTAAAAATTTCCAACACATTTAACATATCCTGAAACAGATAATCACAGAATTAAATGTAATGAAAAGGCTTAGGAAGAGTGTGTAGAATAGGTACTAGATCATCATTGTTTTTCGTAGTTGAGTAGTACTCCATGGTATACATATACCACATTTTATTGATCCACTCATGTATAGATGGGTATTTGGGTTGTTTCCACATCCTTGCAATTGTGAATTGTGCTGCTATAAACATTTGTTCCTGGATAGAGATTGAGCCCATCCCTTGAAGTGAGGTATCACAAGGGTGGAAAAAACATGCTCACCATCAAACTGATACTAATTGATCAACACTAAGGTGCTCACATAGTAGTAATCCTCACTGGGTGCTGGTCAGGAGGGAGTTTTGGGTAAACTCACAGCTAAAAGGGATGGGGAGGACTTTATCAGGGAAGGACACTCTGTGGCCCTGGCTTGAGCAAGGCAAATGCATTTTATGTGACCAAAATGTTTGTACCCCCATAATATCCTGAATTTTTTTTTTAAAAAAGAGTATAGAATAGGAAGGAGCATAAGATGTGACCTTGAGATACTGCATTAGTTAGAGGATTCTCAGAAGAAGACCAGTTGATAAAAAGACATTAGAGTCATTGAGTAGAAAGTTTAGGCATATAATAAAATGGAGACTCAGGTGAAAAGAGTCTTCAAAGTTTTCAAAATATGTCATTAGAATGACAGTTGTGGATTAATTCTTTTATCATATGTGTATTAAGCACCAATTATGTCTCATTTATATGCTTAGGATTCAACAGTGAGCAAGGTGGGATCTTTATGCTACAGAAACCTGTAATCTAAGGAATTGAATGCAGATTGCTAGTAAGGAAATGGATAGGAGAAAAAATGTCCACTGAAGTAGGTAATTATGCATGCATATCTAAATTTTGTTTAATGAATGAGTAACATTTTTCAGCATTAATTCAACAATTATTTTTACTGAGTGCCTGTTATTTTTAGGCCCTGTTCTAGGTACTGGGAAACTGCAGTAAATAAAACACATTTGATTCCCCAATGGAACATTTGTTAGATGAGTGACGGAAACTATAAAACAAATAAACATGTAAGCATATAACGTGGTTGGTGGGTTTTAGGGCCTTTAAAATAATGAAGCAGGATGAGATTAAAAGGTGGGAATAATGGAGGGAGTGAATTTTCTATGTTATATTGGCTATCAGAGAAGGTTTTTTCTAAAATGGTGATAAATAAGCAGAGATGTACAGGAATTGAAAGATAGATGGATCAAGAACAATTCAGTAAACAATAAAAACAAAGGCCCTAAGCACGAGTATGTTATATATGTTGAGAAAATCTGAATTGTGCTATAATAAGTGAGGAAAGAACAAAAGAAGATGAAGTCACAGAGGTAAAAGCAAGGGACAGATTGTGAAGGACTGCACCATTAATTGACATTTCTTAATGCTTTGAAATTCATCTGTCCAACTTCAGCACATTGTTTTTTATTTTATTTATTTATTTATTTATTTTATTTTTTTTGAGAGAGAGTCTTGCTCTGTCACACCAGGTAGGGTGCAGTGGAGTCATCATAGCTCACTGCAACTGTAAACTCCTGGGCTCAAACAATCCTCTTGCCTCAGCCTTTCTAGTAGCTGTGACTACAGGTGCTCACCACCATGTCTGGCTAATTTTTTCTACTTTTAGTAGAGATGGGGTCTCGCTTTTGCTCAGGCTGGTCTCAAACTCCTGGGCTCAAGCCATCCTCCAGCCTTGGCCTTCCAGTGTGCTAGGATTACAGGCGTGAGCCACCTTGCCTGGCCAATATATTTTTTAAATGTATAGCTAACTATGGTCTTTATCTGCTTACTTTTAATGCTTACCCATTACCTACTAAATGTACTAATCAAGTCTTCAAGTGTAGCTTGTGTAGCTTGCAAGACCATGCCAGCCTGGCCCAACATAATTTTTTATCCATGCCCCATCATATTACATTGTAAGCTGTATATTTCAGTAATAGCAAAGTTTATATTTTTGCCTCTGTTCTTGTCTTTGTCTATTTTTTCAGTTTTTCCCACCTGAAATTATCTTCCTCTTAGTCCTCAAATCACTTTCTCCAGAAAAACGTTTTAGAATTCAAACAAAGAACATTTAAAATACCATTTAAACATTCTTCCCTCCTAAACAATAAGTTCCTTAGGATATACAATACTTTTTATTCATCTTTATATCCATAACACACTAAGATAGTTAATTTTATGCATCGACTTGACTAGGCCATGTGTTGTCCAGATAGCCGGTTAAACATTACTCCTGTCTTTGTCTGTGAGGGTGTTTCTGGAAGAGATTAGCATTTATATCAGTGTAAAGTAGAAGTAAAACTCTGCCTTTACCAAAGCAAGCAGGAAGTATCTAATCTGTTGAAGGCATAAATAAAACGAAAAAGTGGAGGAAGGTTGAATTAACTCTGCCTGACGGATTAAGCTGGAACATCAGTCTTATCCTGCCCTTGGCACCACTGGTTCTCAGGCCCTTAGACCCAGGCTGGACTGTATACCATTGGCTTTCTAGCTCTCAAACATTTGCACTATACCATTGGCCCTCATCGGTCTCCAGCTTGCAGATAGCATTACATGGGAATTCTCAAATTCCATAATTACATGAACAGTACCTTATAATAAAATATTCCCATAGATAGACAGATACACAGACAGGTAGATATTTTCCTATTGGTTCTGTTTTCTGAAGAACCCTAATTTATGAAATACCACCATATATAGCACCTGGTCCACAGTAGCTACTTCATATATTGCTGACCCAAACTGCACGCCAGAATTATAAGTTATCAAGAAACACATATATGTGTCTAAGTTTTAAAAACTTTATTTTTAGAACAGTTTTAAGTTTACATCAAAATTGAACAGAAAGTACATAAGTTTATCATGGACCCACTGTCCCCACACTCACACAGCATACCCTGCTGTCAATATCCAGTACCAAGGTGACATATTTGTTACATTTCATGAACCTACATTGACATATTGTTGTTACTCAGAGCCCATAGTTTACATTAGGGTTCAGTCTTGATGCTGTACATTCTATAGGTCTGAACAATATATAATCACATGTATCCACCACTGCAGTATTACAAAGAATAGGTCAATCCCCCCCAAAATTATTTGTGCTCTGCCTCTTCATCTATCCCTCTCCCCTGACCCCTGGCAACCAACAGTTATTTTACTGCCTCCATTGTTTTCCTTTTTGTGGAATATCATATATCTGGAATCATACAATCTGTAGCCATTTCTGATTGATTACTTTCAATTAGTAATATGCATTTAACTTTACTCTTGTCCTGGTTTGGTAGTTCATTCTTTTTAAATGCTGAATACTATTCCATTGTATGGCTGTACCTCAGCTTATTTAGCCTCTCACTACTAAAGAACATCTTTGTTGCTTTCAAGTTTTGGCAATTATAAATAAAACTTCTATAAATGTCCAGGTGAAGGTTTTTATGTGAAAATAAGTTTTCAATTCATTTGGGTAAATACTAAGAAGCATGATTGCTGAATCATATGGTAAGAATATATTAATGTTTGTGAGAAACTGGCAAATTATCTTCCAAAGTTGCTGTACCATTTTGTATTCCCTCCAGCAAAGAATCAGAGTTTCTGTTGCTACACTCCCTTACCAGAATTTGGTGGTGTCAGTGCTTTGCATGTTGGTCATTCTAATTGCTGTGTCTTGGAATCCATTGTTGTTTTAATCTGAAATTCCTTAATGATATTTCCCTATGATATGGAACGTCTTTTCATTTGCTTACCTGCAATCTGTATATCTTCTCTGGTGAGGGGTCTCTGTTCAGGTCTTTATCCTTATTTTTAACTAGGTTATTTGTTTTCTTACTGTCCAGTTATAAGAGCTTTTTGTATATTTTGTATAACAGCCTTTTATTTGATGTGTCTGTTGCAAATATTTTCTTCTAGTCTGTGGATTTCCTTGTTACTGTCTTTAAAAGCAGTATTTTTTTATTTGAAAATATTAAGGGGATACAAATATTTTTGTTACATGAATATCTTTTATAATGCTTAAATTGGCGTTTTTAGTGTGCTCATCACTAGAATAGTGTTCTTTGTACCTGATAGGTAAGTTCATACTCCTCGGCCCTCTTTTTGATTTCCAATGACTTTTATTTTCCGGTGAACATCCGTTAGCTCCCAATTATTAGAGAGTACATATGGTATTTGTTTTTCCATTCCTGAGATACTTCACTTAAGATAATAGGTTCCTGCTCCATTCATGTATCTGTAAAATACATTATTTCCTTCTTTTATATGACTGATTGGTACTCTGTATATATGACATTTCTTAACCACTTATAAATTGATGGGCACTTAGGCTGATTCTACATCTTGCTATTATGAGTTGTGCTGCAATGTGCAATGAACATTCAAGTGCTGGTGTCTTTTTGGTAAAATTACTTCTCTTCCTTTGGGTAGATACCCAATGGTGGGTTGGTCTATATTCATTTCCTTGAGGAATCTCCATAGTGGTTTCCATAGAGGTTGCACTCATTTGCAGTGCCACCAACAGTGTATAAGCATTCCTTTTTCTCTGCATCTGCTGTAGCATCTATTGCTTTTTGACTTTTTAATAATGGCCATTATGTCCCATTGTGGTTTTAATTTGCATTTCCCTGATGATTACTGATGTTGAGCATTTTTTCATCTGTTTTTTGGTCATTTGTCTATCTTCTTTTGAAAAACTTCTGTGGAACAGAATAGAGAATCTAGATATAAAACCATCTACCTACAACCAACTGATCTGTGACAAAGCAGACAACAGCATACACTGGGGAAAAGAACCCTTATTCAATAAATGGTGCTGAGAAAACTGTGTAGCCATGTACAGAAAACAAGACTCCTATCTCTTGCCATGTACAAAAATTAATTCAAAATGGACAAAAGACTTAAACAGAAGGCATGCAACCATAAAAATTCTAGAAGAAAACATAGGAAAAATTCTTCTGACATTGGCCTAGGCAAAGAATTTATGACTAAGGTCCCAAAGGCAAATATGGCCACAATGAAAATAAATAAATGGGACTTGATTACTTTAAAAAGCTTCTGCACAAGAAAAGCTTCTGCATATCAACAGAGTAAATTGACAACCTACATAATGGGTGAAAATATTCATAAACTATACTTCTGATATAGGGCTAATATCCAGAATCTATAAAGAACTCAAAAAATCAGCAAGAAAAAAACAAACAGTCCCATTAAAAAGTGGGCAAAAGACATGAACAGACATGTTTCAAAAAAAGATAGACAAATGATTAAAAAGCAATATATTTTTAAATTAAAAAAAACTTTTTGATACATAACACAATTATATCTAGGAGTTATTAAATACATGCTATATATTAATAATGTTTCATATTCTTTACATTCAAAAAGAAAAGAATTGAAAAAAGGAGTAAGTATACATGTTCGTTTAGCAAAGTATTAAAGAAATTCAAAAAGAAGGAAGAGAGCCAAACCAAAGGTAAAACTTTAAGTAACAAAACTTCTGTCTTTAATTTAACTGCACAAAATTTTCAATCAGGAACTTATCTTAGTGCTTCATAAACATACTAAATTAGGGATGAGATGAATGTATATCTGAAAACAAAATAATGCATCATTTTACTGAGAGAGTTTATATAGCTTCAAAGAGCAGATGTTTTGGTTCTATCAAACTGTAGTTGACAAATTTGCTAGCAGTGGGAGTGGAAAACTAGTTTTCATTTTTAGAAATTATTTGATACCATTTACAGACCTTTGTTATTTATCACACTGATTAAAAGCTGTTATTTGCAGCATTTATAGTCTTCAAGTATAAAACTCTTTCTATCCAATTCAGATGGTTGTCTGAAAGGCATATTAAACCAAAGCAGGGTATATATCTTTTCTTTTCTTAGGCAATCCATCAAACCAATGCAGTAAGGTGCATTCTAATATTGTATTGAAAATTTTACTGATTAAATCTGGAAGGATTCTTATCTACTGCTTGCAAACTTGGAAAGATCTTTAGAACCAAAGATAAATATGAATAGGTAAGAAATACTGCCTTGGAGTGTCGTGATAAAATGGCTATAATTTCCATAAAAGCAACAATATCTCAAATCCATTTATCCCATGAGAACAAATCTTCATGTCATTAAAAAAAAAAACAAGATAATTCACTGAAGCTCATGAACTGGTAAGTGAATTTTTATAAGGATTTCTCATGATACTCAGGGGTTCTTATATGGATAGTAAAGAAACCAATGGAAGGAAAGTCTTCATTTCCTTCAATCATTTAATCTCAAAGGATTTGCCATAAACTGACCCATGAATGCACATTTATTTTAGACAAAAACTTTTGGACACAATGTATATTCTTAATATATCTTTTTTTTTTCTAATTAGCTAACTAACTTTTATTTTGAAGAAGTGGTTTACATATAGATACTTCCAGATACATTTTAAAATAATAATAGCATTTAACTAGTTGCTTAAAATTTTCAAGTTAGCAGATTGGTTTGCATTATGTATTGGTAGTATTTTAACATGCTATATTATTATATAAATTTTCTCCCTGTTTTTATCTTTCACTTCATGTAAATTATGTTGATTCTAAAAGCTAAGAAATCAATTACCAAGTTACGTTTCTGACAATTATAGGTATTCAATAAATGTTTGCTAAGTGAGTTCACTAATGAAGAGTGTGTGCTGAGTAAATATAGTTCTTTGCAAGTGTTTGTTAAATCACCCTCAAAAGGGGAAAGTAAAAAGAATGACTATAAAAGTTAGGTCCTTAGAGCAATATTATCTGAAAGAACAGAATTATAAAATGGGGGAAGACAGAAGTGGAGGAATATTGGAGAAGCTTCCAAGGATTAGTCAGTCAAGGGGAGCTTTCCCAAGTCTTGTGATAGATTACCTGAATATTTTAAGTATCAGATTTGTGTTGGATCAAATATTATTTTTGTCTATTTTCTTTTTTGTTTGCTTGTTTGTTTTTGACTTGAGAAATACTTCTGCATATCTCAAAATTTTCTCCTTGAGAGAAAATGCGAAGGCAAACTGTTTGAAGGTTTCAAATAAATTTGAAACACATTTTACTTAAATTTTGGTCAATAAGACTTAAGAGTTTACCCTATTCTTGCCTTCACATTGTCTTTCCTTATAGAACATGCAGCTTTCAAAATATATCATGAGAAAGACAACTAATATGGCCTTGTGCAAAATGGTATTAAAATCAGATTTTATATACTTACAGGCAAACATTTTGAAATATTTTAACCCTATGTAGAATTAGAGGTCAATATTGTAACTAATCTTAATCTCAACTCAAGGGAATGTTATTAAAAGCAATGCTTTTAATGTTAAATTATTAATTACTATAAGTTGTCACTGACATATACAAATGCGTAAATAGGTATACATATGTGTATATGTACATATGTTTATATGTATATGTGTGTGTATGCATATATAATCTTGTTACAAGATTTGGATTTGTGTTCAATGAATTTGGGGAGGATTAAAAGAATAATGATTTTGCTTTCAATTGAAGATTACCAGAAGGTGGGAAATTTTAGATATTTGGATATCAACTTTATTTAGAATCTAATGAATAAGATATTATTACTTTATTTTTCAGAAGGTATTTATGCCAAAGTCTTTATTTTTTTTAATGACAACTTATCTCAGAATCTCCATCATGATATACTAACCTATTTTCAGTCAAAGACAAAATAGATAATTCTACAAGCTGACTGAAAACAGCGTCTTGCTTATTTAGTCAAAGAAAATAGCCTGTGAGTTAGATTGAGCCAGTAACTGAATGCAGAGAGTCAAATGCAGTATATCAATTAAGCTTTGATTCTTAGGAAATTTATACCCCTGAGTAATGCTGAGTCCAAGGACATAGTCATGTCTGTAGATATCTTTAAGATAGATAGACACAGGCTAACTGCCTAAACATGGGCTCATGTGAATTCTCTGCTTTGTCTCTATAATTTTTCCATTTATTCATTCCTCCAGGGAAATCGGAAAAGTGATACTTTCCATTATTTTATCCTAATTTTCTTATGTCCTTATATTAATGAATAAACTTGTCTCTGTGTGTCTGCACATGTATATATCCCCTATTCTGCAGGAATAGGGTATTGCAAGTGTACATATATATCTATACACACAAATATATATATATATATATATATATATATATAAGTATAATACAAATACACATTCGGACACAAACACGCATATATACTGCTTTGAGTAACCACCTTTATGGAGTTAATTTCTTCCATTTTTTTCTCTTCATGAAAGGCATTTGTTCCCTATAATTCTAATTCTGTTGGTGTCTTTCCTTCAATTAGAGTCAACGTTGAAATAACTACAAAGATATACACAGAGAAACAAGGCCCTTTCCGCATGTAATGGGAAGATTTGTTATGTAAAAGCTAGAAAGAACTTGTTTATATGGATGGTAATAAACAAACTCAAAAAGTCAACTTTATGATACATGATTGCTATAGCTACCCAGAGTGCAAACCACTGCACAGACCCATCTGGTATACAAAATCAGATTCAGCCATCAACCTGAAAATTTTCCCTGAATGTACTAATGCCCTCCAGACCAGCACCACTACTCTAATGAAACCCAAATCATTTTGCTTAGTATTTTCCAACTGAAAGATAGGCAATCTATATTTCTCTAGATTAGTAGTAGGTAGATATACATATATACATGTCTTTTGTGGTATGTAAGATTTACTAACTGATCCATTTAATGAGCATTAGTTACCTATCTTACATAAAGCACTCTTCTAGGCACTGGCTACACGGCAGTGGACAAGACAAATATCCTACTCTCAGAGAGAATATGTTCTACTGGGACAAGTAGATGATAATCAAGTAAACACGAGAATGTGGGAAGACCATTTTAGTTAGGGTGGCCAAGTACTCTCTTTTAGGGGAGGTAATGTTTGCACACGGCCCTGAAAGAAGTAGAGGAATAATTCTTGGTTTATTAAATGAGTAGTGTGATAGCTATTTTCCTTTTATGACCCCCAGCGAACCTTGCTGCCCAGTGCGCATGCCCTTGGATTGAATCTAGGGTAGTCTGTGACGGCATTAACTCACCAAACACAGTGATGATAACAATTCTAGCACTAGCTTTCAGGAAACTGGGTAGTTCTCCCTCTTTATCCCTTTGAATGCTTGTCCTTGAAGCCCCAAGAGGCCATCTGAGAAGTCTTTGCTGGAGAGACCACATGGAAAGACCAGATGTAGGTGTCATGCAGAGATGAGAAGTCCTGAGATTACATTTAGTAGGAATGAGTGATGTCCCATCACGGTTAAGTGATGAGTGATGTCCTATCATCACAGTTAAGCCTAAAGACTCCTGCTCTTGACAACATTCAGGTCCTGCTTCATGGACATGTGACCTGTGCAGTCATACAAGGTCTCATACTTAGAAGGCTCCTACACTTAGATAGATCCCATACCTGCTTAAATGCTCTGCTGTTGCTATCATTAAATTCTAAATAATTTTTTTAAATAAATGATATGTATTTTCAATGCACTGGGTCCTCCTACAAATTACGTAGCTGGCTCTACTAACAACTGACTTCCATTGAAAGAGACATTTCAAATAAGACCAGCAGAAAGACTATGGAGCTGAATCCAGTCTGAATCCATAGAAATCTGAGACACAGGTGCTTTTTCTTTTAAACAACTAGGTTTAATACAACAGGTAGGTTTATAAGTATGGCAAAAAAAATCTGAAGATTTTTGTATGAAAGAAATGAAGTTTTGGAAACAGTTTTTGATTCTCAGCATTGTGCAGACCATGTTGCACCCCTTGTAGACTGGACATGATAGGGAGTGAAGGAGTCTTACCAAATGTACCATTTATTAAGAATTAAAATGTAAAATATCTTTCAAAGTACAGGACTGAAGCTACAGTCCTGTAGATAAGGGTATTAAGGCCTTAGTTATATAGTGTCAAGTGAAGACTGCATAATCTTGAATACCAGTATAAGAATTTACAGTCTAAGGTCTATGCAAGGTTATACATTTACTAAAACATCTGTGATTCTATTTCTTAATGCAGAGATTGGCATAGAATCAGAATTCACTACTGCTGATTAAAGAGATAGCATCTTATTAATTAATATGGATTGTTTCAGATTTTTTCATGAAGCAGGAAAAGTTGATCATATTATTTATCAGGATTCAATCTAGCCCTATGCTTCATAATTTTTCATAAGAGGTAGAATATTCCATGGCCACCTTTTCTTCTTATTTAATTTATTGTTTGCTACCTATTTTTCTACCTTTGTACTATTAAATGAAGTTGGAATTTTTAAAGTATTCTTAGATTTGTAGGTCTTTCAAAAGAATTTATGTTTCCTTTTACTTCACTGTCAAATCACTTAATCTTTGTCACCATGTTTAGAGGACACCTAGTTTATATTTCTTCCAGGTAAACCTGTCCACTTAAAGAAATTGAGAAAGGATCTTTTATTTCTTGTCAACAGCACTGTAACAAACAGTGAACTCTTTATGTTTAGTGCATTTTAATTAAACAGACATTCAATTCATGAATTCACTGTGATTCTCAGATATATTGTCCTTTATATTATCGTAAAAATTTTGCCATTCTTCTGTCCAGTCCAATAATGGCATTCTTTATGGATCATTAAATGTATTTTAGTTACCTATATTTAAACTTATTCCTGGTATTTTCAACATCATCACATTATTATTAATTCAACATAGATTATAAGAACTACACTAAGAAAGATTGTTTTAACAAACTTATGCTTCAGTTTTCTCATATGTAAAAGAAAGATATTCTGGAGAGGAATAAACTGTATACCCCTAGAGTTGTCTTATAAAAATTTAAATGAGACTATGGATTTGCCTTACTTTCAATGTTAAAATGACTTCTTAACATACCTTTAATAAATCCATACTCCCCACCCGGAGCTGAAGCGCCAGGAGGATGTGACCTCATAGTTCTCTGGCCTCCTCTCCTCCCACCTCTTTCTTCACTCACTGCACCAGGGCAGAGTGACTTGCTGAGTTGGAAAATACTAACATCTCTGTTCCCACGCCAGAGGGCTTGCACAGTCCTCCCCTCTGACTGGAGGACACATTCCCAATCCTTTGTTGTGCCTTCCTCTACTCCTTTACTGAAGACTGTCTCCACCTGTCACTCCCCCAGTACTCTTGTCCTGTCCACATCCTCATTCTACCCTTCCCTAGACCCTTACCCAGGTTTCCTGCTCCTATAACTCCCTAAAATTTAAATTTATATATAGTTTACTTATTTACAGCCTCTCTCTTTCACCAGAAAGTAAGAGCAGGGGTACAATATTAACCATTGTTGAACCACAGCATCTGGCACTCAGGATGAATAAATGTCTGTCAGGTAGATAAATAAATGAAAGGAGAGAGAATGTACAGCATAGTTAATTAGCTCTTGCAAGTTGATGGCATTCATGTCTTCAAGTCATCTCCATTTCTTGTATTTGCTCCCTTTGTCATGTAACTTTGCAACTCTGGGTGGGGCAGAATGTCCCATTCCTTGACTGAGCTCAGCCTTGAGATTTCATTAACCAACAGGATGTTAGGAAATGTGAATAAGCAGAAGCAAGGAAAATGGCATGCCATTTCTGCTTGTGCTCTTATTTCTCAGACTTTATTTTAAAAGGAGACTAATTTGGGCTAAACTGCTGAAATATAGGACATGGAGCAGAGATGAACCCTTTCTGTCATCTCTGCTGAGACCACCTCGAATGAGCCAATGCATGACTGATATCAAACATGTCAGTGAGTCCAGCCAAGAAATTCCCAGACCAGCTCATTGGTAGGACTGAAGACTTAGGAGCTCAATGAAAATTTATTGTTATATGTTTACTGAGGTTTGGTGGTTGTTTGCAACATTATTGTGGCAATAAACAACTAAAAGACTAGTCAACAGGTTTAACAATTTATTTTATTACTTTTATAATTTCATTACAAAAGTAATCCATTCCCTTTGTAGCAAGTGAAACAATTAAGAGAAAACACCAATTATCTTGGCTTACATTTTCCTTTTTAATTCACTTCCATGTGAAGAAACTGATGTTAACAGTATGATTTGCATATTTCAATAATTTTTCCAATGGAAAACATTTCTAAAAATCAACAAGAAGGAGACATGTGTATTATTATCAGTGTCTGTTTGTGTATACTGGGGGTCTATTGAATATGTTTTTTGGGAAAGGAGAGTAATCTAATGGCTCCTTTAGAAAACTTACTCTGATGATAGAAACATGGTGAAAAGAATCTATAAGGAGTAGACAAGAAGTGTTTCTAATAGACCATGAAAGGTAATGAGGGTTGAGATTAGGGTGAGAGGACTGGAAGTAACAAGGGTGGAAGATTAATAAATCCAGGACTCCATTTTTCAGAAATTTAAACATGAGTGGGTGAAATGAAGCACAGAGAGAAAGATATGACTTGTCAATATATTGTTAGAGCTGAAGAAGCTGAAAAGTAAATTGCACCTTAAATTAAAAATCCACAGCAGTGACAAACCCAAAGCACAACAAATAAGCACTATTTTATCTACACATATATAGAAATGTAATCTTTCTATAATTTTAATTTTGATTTTGTTTGACTTGATATCTCATGAATGTAAAACAATAAAGTATGCAGTAACTCAAAAACATGATACAGATATATTAAAGTTTATTAAACTTACCTGAAATGTGCATCTCTTTATTAATACATGACATTGCCTCATGGAAAATAAAATGCAAGAAAAAGAAGCTGTCCATTGTTTTTAATGCTCAAACCAGACTGTTCCATTTCAGTTCATTTAGTCATGGATTTATTCAACAGATATTTATTAAGTGCATGCAACCATACAAGCCAATAAGCATAGTTGCTGATAAAGAAACAACAACAACAAAAAGCAGATGGGATGCTTGTTCTTGTAGAATCTACTGGAAAAGTGAATAACAATAGGGTAATATGACAGCATAGGGCAAAAGGACCTAGCCAATAATTTAGGGCCACGATCTTCATACTTCACTGGGCCAAATGATCATCTGAATTTGAAATAAATGCAGGTTCTGTTGCAGTAGGTCTGAAGCAGTACTCAAGATTTTAGATTTCTAACAAGTTTTCCACTTGATGCCAACACTACTTATCTGTACCTCATACTTTGATTAAAAAAGATATAGGCGGTTGAAGAAGATCTTTGAGAAGAAATTATGTGTAATGTAGGTGACATGATTGGAGAATCATTACCTTAAAAAAGGGAGAACAGGCAAATATAAAGATTGAAGGCTAAATCAAGACAATTCAAAGAATGTATGAAAAGAACAGCTGGATTATAGATGCAGAAGAAAGTGGAGAAATATGGGGTTTGAATGTTTCCTGAAAGCTTATAGAAATGCAGAATCTCAGGTCTCACCTTGACCTACAAAATCAGAATCTTCATTTGAGCAAGCTTTCCAGATGATTTCATGCATACATTACACTTTTAGTATCATTTCTCTAGAGACTACTCTCCAAAATAAGCATGAATTTTTATATATACAGATAAAATATGCAATCCTTTCTATGACAATTTTATAAACAATATTGGTTCTTAGACTGTAAGCTAAGTATATCTTCTAAATAATTATTAAAGAACCAGGAACATATGTAATTGTGTACCACAGTGGCAAATCTAGCAGTATACCTAATTTATTCTAAAAAGCTTTTAATTGGATTATAAGTGAGATTGTTGTCATTGTAGCAATCATTCAAAGCTCTGCAAAACCATACATGAGTATGCATATTCCAATTCATTTTAGTTAATTATTAGCTGTCCTTTTTACCTCTGACAATTAGAGAACAACTCTGAAATTGTTCTTTTTCCTTTAACAAAAATTTAACATCAATATCTACCATGTATTTCAAAATAAATAAAAGCAAACAAAAGAAAAATATTTTAAAAACAGAGGGAGGACCTGATGAACTTCAGTTACTGTTAAGCCCGACATCAGCTGCTAACAGCCTTCTACCAATTATAGGCGTGGCATTGGAAATGTAGCCTATGGACTGGTAAAAGAGGTGTCTCTCAGGCGTGTGTTAGAAATTAAGAATGTCATTCTCTCTCACTGATTTATTAAATCTGGACTTAGCAAGATCCCCAGGTGATCCATAGACACATAGAACGTTACAAGCAAGGAAGCTTCCCAATTAAGTAGTTCAAGAGTGAGCCCTGAGATTCTTCTAAATCCAAGGTAAGCTCTGAGATGCTACTGCCTGTGCCAGTCCCTGAACCACATTTTGAGTGGCAAGGATCAAAGCACCGTACCATTTAACACCCTTGACTACTTTCCTAGTGTGGAAACTACCCTTTTGTGGTTCTTGATATCACTTACAGAGTTTTGTAACTAATTCCTCACAGTCATATTTGCTAAGTTCTTCCTTCCCATCTTCTCAATATAAATTTTTGGTATTTTTCCTTAGTTTTATTTTGGTTGGGGTTTTTGTTGCTTGTTTTTGCTTTTGTGGTATGCAATCTTGTTACCGTCTTACCATATACATGACTTTAACTTCAAAATAGATGCCGATGACTGTCTACATTACCTGTTTGATCTTCAAGTTCATGTTGAACTCCTTCCCACTATTGGGAATTTTTTACATGAATACTTGAAAACACCCAAACATAACTTTTTAAAAATGTATTTAATTAATCTATTCCTTACCAGTTTTTACATCTGATATTCCTTCTGTATTTGTGACACTATTTAATGGAACTAGCATCTAACCAAATATACTAGGCCATGAACATTGAAGGCATCCTAACTCTTCTCCTTCCCTCATTTTCCAAAACCCACTCTTCCATCACTTCATACACTTTAAAGAAAACCTAATTCTTGACTTTTCCCCCAAATGTGCCTTAAACTTCCCCTACTTTATCTATTCTCACCACTATCCTCTAATACTATACCATCAGATATTTTTGCATCTTGACTAGTTTAGTGCATTGTACTCATGACAATGAATTTTATGTTTCTAAATTGTAAACCTAATCATATAACAAGACAAAAACACTTCAGGGATTCCCATCCACAAAGCAAAAAATCCAAAATCCTTACCTGGGCATATAAGACTCCTAATGTTGTGCTTCCTACTTACTTCTACAACCCCCTGAGTAATTGTCCTGCCCTGCTGTCAAAACAGTCTAAAATATCTCCTGGCACATAGTAGTACTTATTCCCTCACTGTTTTGCAGATGCTCTACTGCTGTTTGGATGTCATCCATGACATTAACTTTACAAACTCCTACTCTCTCTTTCATACTATTGTTTAATAAGGAATTATTTAATAAATATGAAATTCTGCTAAAATAGAGTGACCACATTCCACTAAGTTTCTCTTTCTCACAACTAAAAATCTCTCGACATAACACAACAAACACACGCACACACAAATCAATGGTAAAAAGAAGGCAGATTGCCTAGGAACTATCAACTATGTTAAGGGATAACATAGTAGTGGCTTCTCTGTGTTTCATTATTTTATCTAAAACATTCCAACAGGGTGCTGTGAAATCTCCAGCCCTATATCAACAACTAGCAGATACAAAACAAATTTTAAAAGGCTTAATAAAATTTGTTCCCTTGCCAAAGAACAAGGAAAAGTGTGGCCTTTCAATTTTACTCATCCTTTTCCCAGCCAAACACCAATAGAATAACCACAAGTCCTTTCCACTCAAAGACAGTTTCTGTAGAGCAGAGTAGAGAGTTATCTTCAGGCCTACCATTCAAGAAATATGTCAGCAGGCAACAGTGCTCCAATTTCCCTACCTGGTGGTATCAGCTGGGCTGAGCAGAGAGCTAACATTCTATCCCCTTTCCTGTAGTAATTGGTGTATTCCTTTGCTGGTCAGAAACTCTTTAGTTTAAGTCTATTTATTTATTCTGATTTTTGAAGTATTTGCTTGTAGTGTCTTAGTCTCAAATTTTTTGCCTAGGCCAATGCTCAGAAAACTTTTTCTTATGTTTTCTTCTAGAATTTTTATGGTTCCAGGCCTTATATTTAAATTTTTAATCCTTCTTGAGTTAATTTTTGTACATGATGAGAGATATGGATCCAGTTTCATTCTTTTGCCTGTAGCTCTCCAATTTTCTCAGCACCGCATAATGAATAGGGCAACCTTTCCCTAATGTATGTTTTTGTCTCCTTTGTCAAAAATCAGTTGATTGTAGCTATATGCTTTTATTTATGGGTTCTATATCTTATTCCATTAATCTTTTTACCAGTCTTTGTACCAGCACTATGCTATTTTGGTTACTATAGCCTTGTAGTCTAATTTGAACTCAAGTACTGTGATGCCTCCAGAATTGTTCTTTTTGCTTGGGATTATTTGAGAAATTTAGGCTCATTTTGATTCCTTATGAAATTTAGGATTGTTTTTTCTAGTTATTTGAAAAATAACATTGGCATTTTGAAGGAAATTGCATTGAATCTGTACACCACTTTGGGGAGTATGGGCAGTTTAATATTGATTCTTCTAATTCATGAGCAAAGAATATTTTCAAGTTTGCTTGTGTCATCTATGATTTCTTTCATCAGTGCTTTGTAGTTCTCCTTGTAGAGATCTTTCATCTCCTTGACTTAATATATCCCTAGGTATTTAAGTTTTTTTGTAACTATTGTAAATGGTTTTGAGTTCTTGATTTAACTCTCAGCTTCACTGCTACTCATGTATAGAAATGCTACTGATTTGTGTATATTAATTTTGTAAACTAAAACTTTACCGAGTATATATATATTTTAACATTAGACTGTTGTTATTTATTTTGATATTATAAACTATAACTGCCAAAAGATTAGCTAATCTTCTTTTTATAATTCATTTCATAGTCTTACATTTTTTTATTTCTTTAGTTTTTATTTCAAGAAAATATGAGACTACAAACATTTTGGTTGCATTTTATATCTTTGGCTCTCCCTAGCTAGGGTTAGGGGTATGCCCTTCCCCACCACAATGCTCACCACATCCCTCAGATGTGGATCTACCCTCCCCAACTGCTGAATCCCTGGTGAACACCACCACCATTTGAGCACCATAGTGTTAATCAGTCAGTACAAATTTGATGGGGAGTACATGTGGAACCCATTCTTCTCATCTTGTGTCACCTCACTTTGGATAATGGGCTCTATCCAGGATAATATAAGCCGTGCTAGCTCACTGTCGTTTCTTAGAATTGAGTAATATTCTATTGTAAACATATACCAGACTTTAATAATCCACTTATGAATTGATGGGCACTTGGGTTGTTTCCATGTCCTTGCAATAGTGAATTGTGCTGCCATAAACATTCAGGTGCAGATGTCTTTATTATAAAATGTCTTATGCTCTTTTGGGTAGATGCCTAACAATGCTAGTGCTGGATCAAATGGTATTTCTGTTTTTAGATCTTTAAGGTATCTCCAAATTCTTTTCCACAAAGGTTGAACTAATTTGCAGTCCCACCAGCAGTGGAAGAGTGTTCCTGTCTCTCCACATCCTCACCAGCATTTGTTGTTTTGGGACTTTTTGATAGGGGCCAGTCTCATTGGGGTTAGGTGATATCTCATTTTGTTTGATTTGCATTTCTCTAATGATTAGAGATGTTGAGAATTTTATTATATGTTTGCTGGCCATATTCTCTCTTCTTTGAAAAAGTTTCTGTTGCCTATTTCTTGATGGGGTTGTTTGATTTTTTTTCTTAATTCTTTTGAGTTCTACATAGATTCTTGTTATCAGGCCTTCATTGGAAGTATAGAGAGCAAATATTTTCTCCCATTCTGTAGGTTATCTATTTGCTGTAATAATAGTTTCCTAAAAACGCTTAACAAAATAGGCATAGGTGGCTCATACCTTAAAATTATCAAGTTCATTTATGACAAACGCATGGCCAACATCATACTGAATGGGGAAAAATTGAAACCATTCCCACTTTGAACCAGAACTAGACAAGGATGCCTATTATCTCCTCTTCTATTCAACATAGTGCTCATAGTCCTAGCTATAGCAATCAGGCAATAGAGGGGTATTAAGGGCATCCAAGTTGTGACAGATGAGATCAAACTCTCGCTCTTCACAGATGATATGATATTATATTTGGAAAACCCCATGGATTTGTCCAAGAGACTCCTAGATTTGATAAAAGAATCCGGTAAAGGCTCAGGTTACAAAATCAATATACACAAATCAGAGGCATTCATATACACTAATAACAGTCAAGCCAACACTCAAATAAAAAATGCAATACCTTTTACTATAGTCCCAAAGAAAATTAAATAATTAGGAATATATTTAATGAAATATATGAAAGACTTATACAAGAAGAACTATGAAACACTAAAAAAAGAAATTGTAGAAGATGTAAACAGATGGAAAAATCTACCTTGTTCATGGATTGGTAGAATCAATATCATTAAAGTGTCAATATTACCTAAAGTGATCTACAGAATCAATGCAATCTTCATCAAAGTACCATCATCATTCTTTACAGATCTAGAAAAAAAAATTCTTCACTTTGTTTACCAAAAAAACCTCATATAGCCAAATCAATCTTAAGTAAAAAGAACAAACTGGGAGGCATCAGTCTTTCTGACTTCAAGTTGTACTATAAAGCAATAATAATTAACTCAGCCTGGAACTGGCATGAGAACAGAGGCATCAATCTTTGGAATAGGACTGAGATTCCACAGATGAAACTAACTGCATATGGTAACCTAATCTTTGATAAAGCAGACAAAAATATATGTTGGGAAAAAGAATCTCTTTTCAATAAATGGTGATGGGAAAACTGGATAGCTACATGCAGAAGAATGAATCTGGATCCCTACCTCTCACCTCTCACCTCTCACAAAAATCCACTCAAGATGGATAACAGACTTAAACCTAAAGCATGAAAACTTAAAAATCCCAGAAGAAGATGGTGGGGAGACCCTTTCAGACATTGGCCTAGGCAAAGAATTCTTGAAGAAGACCCCCAAAGCAATCACTGCAGCAACAAAAATAAACAAATGGGATCTGATCAAATTAAAAAGCTTCTGCACAGCTAAGGGAACTTTACTGAATATATTTATCAATTTGAGGAGTCTCTTGGAAGAGTCTTTAGGATTTTCTAGATAAAAGATCATATCATTAGCAAACAGAAACAGTTTGACCTCCTATTTTTCAATGTGGATGTCATTTAATTCTTTCTCTTTCCTAATTGTTGTGGCTAGGACTTCCAGTACTGCATTGAATAGTAGTTACAGTGGGCATCCTTATCTTGTTCTAGTTCTAAGGGGGTAGGATTTCAACTTTTCTTCATTCAGTATGATATTAGTTGTGGATTTGTGGCTTTTATGTGACTTTTATTATTTTGAAGAATGTTCCCTCTATACCTAGTTAGTTGAGGTTTTTATCATAAAGGGGTCCTGGGTTTTATTGACTGTTTTTTCTGTACTAACATGATCATATGGCTTTTGTTTTTAATTCTGTTTATGAAGTGAGTCACATTTATTGATGTGCATGTTGAACTATCCTTGTATTACCAAGATGAAACCCACTTTACCATGATAAATTATATTTTTGATGTGCTGTTGGATTTGCTTTGCTAGTACTTTTTAAAGGATTTTCGCAACTATGTTCATGAAGGATATTGATCTGTAATTTTCTTTTTTTGTATGTCATTTCTTGGATCTAGTATCAGGGTGATACTGCTTTATAGAAGCAGCAAGGGATGATTCTCTTCTTCTTAATGTTATAGAACAGTTTCAGTAGGATAGGTGTCAGTTCTTCTTTGTTGCTCTGGTAGAATTTAGTTGTATATACATGTGATCCTTGACTTTTACTTTGTTGGGAGATGTTTTATTAGTGCTTCAGTTTCAATATTCATTATTAGTCTGTTCAGAATTTCTATTTCTTTCTCATTCAAAGTTGGGATGTTGTGTGGTTTCCAGAAATGTATACATTTCCTCTAGATTTTTTAGTTTCTTTGCATAGAAGTGTTCATAGCAATGTTGAATGATCTTTAGCATATCTGTTGCATCAGTTGTAATATCTCCTTTTTCTTTCTGATTGAGTTGATTTGAATCCTCTCTCTTCTTGGTTAATAGGGTCAGTAGTCTATCAGGTTTGTTTATCTTTTCAAAGAACCAACTTTTCATGTCATTGATCCCCTGTATTTTTTGTTTGTTTGTTTGTTTTAATTTCATTTAGATCAGCTCTGATCTTTGTTATTTCTTGTCTTCTGCTAGGTTTAGGTTTGGTTTGTTCTTGCTTTACTAGTTCTTTCAGGAGTAATATTAGGTTGTTATTTGTTATTCTTCTGTATTTTTGATATTGGCATTTAGTGCTACGAACTTCTCTCTTAGCACTGCTTTTACCATATACCAGAGATTTTTGGTAGCATGTGTCACTTTTGTCATTGAAGTTGACAAAATCTTTGATTTTCATCTTGATTTCTTCATTGACCCAAGGATCATTCAGCAAAAGTGGGCAAAAAACAGACTTTTTTTCAAAAGAATATATACAAATGGCCAAGAAACACATGAAAAGACACACTACATCACTAATAATCAGGGAAATGCAAATTAAAATTACAGTGAGATACCACCTTATCACTCTCAGAATGGCCATGATTAATAAGTCAAAAAACAGTATGTGTGGGCATGGATGCAGTGAAAAGGGAACTCTTATACAATGTTGGTGGGAATGTAAATTAGTCTACCCTTTACAGAAAACAGTATGGAGATTCCTCAAAGAATAAAAAGTTGACCTACTATTTGACCCAGCAATCCTACTACTGAGTGTCTATCCAAAGCAAAAAAAAAAAAGTCATTATAACAGAAAGACATCTCAACCCAAATGTTTATCACAACACAATTCACAATTGCAATGATATGAAATCAAGCTAAATGCCTATAAACTAATGAGTGGATAAAGAAAATGTGGCATATTCATTCCATGGACTACTACTCAGCTATAAAAAAAAGGAAATAATGTCATTTGAATAAATTCAGATGGAGCTGGAGACCATTACCTTAAGTAAAGCATCTTAGGAATAGAAAAATAAATATCACATGCTCTCACTTATAAGTAGGAGCTTAATTATGGGTATATATGGTCATAAAATAGCATAATGGACATTGAAATCTCAGAAAAGAGGAGGAGGGTGGGGGATCAATGGTAAAAAATTACCTATTGGGCCCAGTGTACATTGTTCTGGTAATGGGTACACTAAAAGGCCAGACTTCACCACTATACAAGTCATCCTTGTAAAAAAAAAACCCTGTATCCCCTAAATCTATTGAAAAATAATAACAAAATTCAAGAAAGAGTAACATTCATAGTACTGAAGTCCCAGAGGTAAAGAGAGAACAAAATTGAAAAAAATATTCAAAGAAATAATGGTTAAAATCTTCTCAAATTGGCAAAAGCATACATTTACAAAAAAAAAATACAAAGTAAGAAAAATCAAAATTAAACTTCTAATCTGTACCCCCATAATATGCCAAAATAATAATAAAAAATAAATAAATAAACTTCTGAAATCTGAAAACAAAAAATTCTGAAAGTAGACACAGAGATACAACATGTTAGTAATAGAGGAACACTAATTTGAACAACAGATTACTCATTTGAAATCACTGGAGGCCAGAAGGAAGTAGCACAATAATTTTCAAGTAGTATAACAAAAGAATTGCCAACTGCAAGTTCTATACCCAGTGGAAAAATTCTTTAAATTAAAAGGTAGTTGGGTGCAATGGCACACACCTGTAGTCCTAGTTACTCAGGAGGCTGATGCAAGAGGATTGCTTGAGACCAAGAATTTGAGTTTAGCTTGGGCATCATAGCAAGACCCTGTTTCTCAAAAAAAAAAAGAAAAAAAAAAGAGAAAAGAATGAAGTTAAAATAGAACCAATGTCAGATAAAGAAAAACTAAGAAGATTTGTTGGCACATTGAACTGTAAGAATAGCTAAAAAATTCTCTAAATAAAAAAAATGGTTACAGAATATTGCTTGGAATTTCAAAAAAGAAGATTCAAAAGCCATATTTGAAGTTAGAAGTAAAAATTTTAGTACATCTTGATATGGTACTCAATGTATGTGGAAAAAATATTTAAGACAATTATATTTTAAAAGTGGAGAAAGTAAAGGGGACTAAATGGAAGTAAGTCCATTTAAAGTGGTAAAACTTTAATACCAGCAAGCAGTGATAACATACCTATAAATATTTAATATCCAGGACAACTACAAAGAAAATTACACTAGATATACATTCAGAAACACTATAAAATATCAAGATGTGGTCCTAAAAATGTTTAAATACCTTCAGGAAAATAAGAAAAGGGAAACAAAGAAATGAGTAATAGAAAAAAAATTTGAAAATATATTAAAAACAAACGCTTCCCTAATGTGTCCCATGACCAGTTGGTTTGAAGCTATTGTACTTTATACATTTCTACAATTAGTAATTTCCATGGTATGTTGAAATTCTTTACTTCACGCAAAGTTGCTATGCTTCTAGAGGGCAGAAGCCACTTTTTTTTTTTTTATCATCTCATTATTGTAAATGTGTGTCGCATAATACTATTTGATTTATGTGTCTAGCAAATTGACACTGCCAAAGTGTAGCTCTAGAGGGAAAGATTTAGTCTTCTCATATCCCTATCATCCATCCACTTCCAAGCCCAATTAAATTAATCCAAGTTGAAATGTTGCGAATAGTGTTCAAATGCAACTTAAAGAGAATTCCCCTAGCTTTTCTCTTAAAACAAAGTGTTAGTTTCACAATTCTCCACACATAGAATTCACATATAGGAACTCTCAATATGTTGATGAAGACTTTTTATAAATCAAAATGCATGATTTGGGGTGCTTTTCTCATGCCTAAAAGTTAGGTAATTTAAAAAATATTCAGTTAAAGATTTTCATATGAGATTCATAAATCAAATGATAACCTTTCTATTATCTATTATAAATCAGAAGTATGTTGTCTTTGTTCGTCAGTTCTGGAGGCTGGGAAAGTCCAATGTCAAGGGTCCCATATCTGGTGAGGACCTTCTTGGTGTATCATCACTTGGTGAAAGGTGGAAGGGCAAGAGAGCACTACAGCAAGAGATCAAGAGGAAGACAAGCTCAGTTTTATAACAAGCCCATTATCTTAATAACTAACCCGCTCCTGGTATAAGGACAGTCATATAATTACCTCTTATTAGGCTCCACATCCCATTAGGGATTAATTTACCAACACATGAACTTTGGAGGATACATTTAAACACACACACATACACACACACACACACAAACACAGGTATACATAAAACATAAAAATTCTGAATTATATTGCTAACTTTGGTTTTTGATTTGCTAATCTATCAGCAAATGTGCAATTTGTTCCCACAGATTTCATAAAGTAGACTTTATTAATTTATGGTTTTTTCCTGATGTTTTCATATAAGCAATTAGGTGAAATAAAAAGACATTTTAAAGAGGAAAAATGGCAATGGAGCAGATACTGCATAAATTTGGAATGACTGCTATTAATTTTTTTGTGAGAGGGTCTTTCTAAGGGATTGGAAATGCATTTTCATATCTTCTATCAATTATTATTTAACATGAATGGCATGATGTGCTGTTGTCTTTATCTTCAAGATCTTTCTCTTTTTTTCATAGAATCAGGGTTTGTTTCATTTTTCCTCTCGGTACAAATTTCTATATAGTGTTATATCTCTTGTCTACTGTTGTGGGGCTTGAATTTGGAATAGGTCCCTTTTAAACTAAATTTTCTGTTATAGTTCAGTGTATAAATAAGTTATTTTGTCTCAATATTTCAGATTTAGAATTTTCTATCTTTTTAAAACATCTAAAAATTCTCTTTCCTCAAAGTTGATATTGCTATTTGAAGTCTAAATCTACTCAATATTCATTAATACATTTGACAGTTTCTTTGATATATATACATTTTTAACTTCTTTTTTTGGGGGGGTTTCAATTCTTTTAATGTATAATATTGCAAGTAAATTGCTTTACAGCGCATATAACATTAATAGAATCTCTTCAAGCAGATTTCTATTTAGATTATTGTTTGCAAACAGTAGAAATAACATGTTTTATGAGCTGTCACCAGATGGATCAAACATTTGCACAACTTTCAGCTGAACATCCTAATGGAGCCCTAAAGTCACTATAATATTTGTGCGCATGTATGTATGCGTGTTTTTTTTAATTTTTTTAATTTTTTTATTTCGGCATATGGTGGGGATACAGATTTTAAGGTTTCAATAAATGCCCTTTCCCTCCCTCCCCCGACAAGTCTGAGTATCCAGCATGACCATCTTTAAAGTTCAATGAACAAGTCAAAATTTTTAATGTTATATTATCAACAGATGAAAGAGCAAAAACAAAGTTTGAGTTTAAAATAATTTTGTGAAATAAATAATTAAAATTAAAGACATTTGTTTATTTTTGTTATTGCTGTAATTGTCTTTGGGGACTTCTTCATATATTCTTTCCCTAGGCCACTGTCTATAAGAGTTTGTCCAGCATTTCCTTCTAGAATTCTTACAGTTTCATGGCTCAGGTTTAAGTCTGCTATCCTCAATGAGTTGATTTTTGTGAGAGGAGAAAGGTGTGGATCCTGTTTCAGTCTTCTATATGTGGCTATCCAATTTTCCCAACCATTTATTGAATAAGGATTCTTTTCTTCAGTGTATGTTTTTGTCTGCTTTGTCAAAGATTAGATGGATATATGAGGACGCCTTTATATTTGGGTTCTCAGTTCTGTTCCATTGGTCTGTGTCTCCGTTTTTGTTCCAGTACTATCCTGTTTTGCTTACTCTATATATCCTTGTCATATAACTTGAAGTCTGGCAAATTGATGCCTTCCAATTTCTTCTTTTTGTTTAAGATTGCTTTTGCTAGATGGGGTCTTCTCAAGTTCCTTACAAGGTATAGAATTATTTTTTCTAGATCTGCAAAAATGATATTGGTGTTTTAATAGGGATTGCATTGAATCTGTAGATCACATTGGGTAGTATAGACATTTTAACAATGTTGATTGTGTTGACCCATGAGTGTGGTTTTCTACCTATTTACATCCTCTGCTATTTTCTTCTTTGGTGTTTTGTAGTTCTCCTTGTAGAGGTCTTTTACCTCCTTAGTTAAATATATTCCTAGGTATTTTATTTTCTTTGTTGCTATTGTGAAGGATATTGAGCCTTTGATTTGGTTCTCAGTTTTACTGCTGTTCTTGTATAGGAATGGTAGTGATCCATTTTGTAACCTGAAACCTTGTTGAATTTGTTTATCAATTCCAGTAGTCTCCCGGCAGAATCTTTGCAGTTTTCTAGATATAAGATCATATTGTCAGCACAGAGCAATAGTCTGACCTCTTCTGCCCCCATTTGGATGCCCTTGATTTCCCTCTCTTGCCAGACTGCTCTGGCTAGGACTTCCAGCACTAAGTTGAAAAGAAATGGTGAGAGAGGGCAACGTTGTCTGAATCTAGTTGTAAGTGGGAATACTTTCAATTTTTTCCTATTCAGTATGATGCTGTCTGTGGTTTTGTCTCCTATAGTTTGTATCATTCTTAGGTAAGTCCCACCCATGACTATTTTGTTAAGCATTGTTATCATAAAAGGGTTTTTAATTTTGATCAAATTAAAAAGCTTCTGCACAGCCAAGGAAGCTGTCATGAGAGCAGAAAACTTACAGAATTGGAGAAAATATTCACATGTTACACATCCAATAAAGGGCTTATAACCAGAATCTATATAAAACTCAGGAAAATCAGCAAGAAAAAATCAAACAATCCTATTAAAAGTGAGCAAAGGACATGAACAGAAACTTTTCAAAAGAAGATAGACAATTGGCCAACAAACATATGAAAAAATGCTCAACATCTCTAATCATCAGGGAAATGCAAATCAAAACCACAATGAGTTATCACTTATCTCCAGTGAGAATGACTTTTTATCAAAAAGTTCCAAAACAATAAGTGTTGGCATGGATGCAGAGAGATAGGAACACTCATACACTGCTGGTGGGACTGCAAACTATTGCAACCTCAGTGGAAAGTCATGTGGAGATACCTCAAGAGATACAAGTAAAACTAAACTACCATTTGATCCAGCAATCCCATTGTTGGGCATCTACCCAAAGGAACAAAAGTCATTCTATAAAAAAGGCATCTGCATTTGAATGTTTATAACAGCAAATTCACAATTGCAAAGATGTGGGAACAACTGAAGTTCCCATCAATACATGAGTGGATTAATAAAATGTGGTATATGTATACCATGGAGTTCTACTCAGTCACAAAAAAACAATGATAATCTAGCACCTCTTGTATTATCCTGGATAGAGCTGGAGCCCATTCTACTAAGTGAAGTATCACAAGAATGAGAAAACAGGCACCACATTTACTCACCATCAAATTGGGATTAACTGATCAGCACTTAAGTGCACACCTAGTAATAACATTCATTAGCTGTCAGGCAGATGGGAGGGGAAAGGAGGGGATAGGTATATTCACACCTCATGGATGTAGTATGCACGGTCTGGGGGATGGACATGCTTGAAGCTCTGATTTGGGTGGGGGAAAGGCAATATATGTAGCCTAAACATTTGTACCCCTGTAATATTTTTAAATAAAAACAATTAAAAACCAAAATAAAAATATAATAAAATTAAAGACTATAAATATTTTATGACATACAAAATATAAGGCAAATTTTATAATGTATAGCTATATGCATTATATAGTTGCTTAGCAAAAGTATCCAAAACTTGAATATAAGGCCATTTCAATGTTATATTGGGACATTGTATAATAGTCTAAGTAGGAGAATGTATTTGCTATTTGATTACAGCCTTGGTGCTGTGACAAGAGGCATAGCAAATCCAGTTGTCACAGTACTCTATCCACAATACTTCTTTTCTTTCCATTTTTGATTATACTTATCATGTTCTAAGCTTGGTAACTTTGCATTTAGTGTTCTCTTTTTCCCCATATATCTAAATTGCTCCATTCCTCACTTCTTTCAGTTATCTGGTCAAATACCAAGTCTTCATAGGTGCTATCTACTGATTACCTTTTAAAAACATAAATAATCATCTCTCTCTCTCTCTCTCTCTCTCTCTCTCTCCTTGCTTTATTTTATTTCATAGTCATATTTGATATATATTTCTGTATCATATGCTCCCTGCCAGTTAAACATAAGTCGTTTGAGGTCAGAGTCTCTGTCTACTTGATTCACTGTGATGTAGTGATGTAAAGAATGAGTGACTGACAGGTATTTGATAAATAAATTGTTCTATTGACATTATGACTTTTGTAGTCCTATGAATGCAAATCATTTCCTAGTTCTCCCTATTTTGTCTTTTTCTTTTTATAAGAAACTGTTGATCTATATCATTCCTAGGCATAACTAATTGGCTTTTCTGAATATTTTTTTCTGGCTAAATTATTTGCCACTTCTTACCCTTTCTAAATTCCCACTTCAAAGTAACATTTCCTAATGAGTAATCTAAACGTTAGCCACAGAATCAAATGATTGCAGTTTATGAATCTGCCTGCTCAGTCTTGAGGAAATGTATATCTTATACATTTATCAATTTGTACATACATACATTTATGCCTCAACTATTTATTGAGTGTATGTATACCATGTGATAGAACTTGTATGTGTGCAATCCTTAAAACTTGGATTTTTTCCTGCTATTTTATTGAGATAGTGAATGTGAATATTCAGATATGGTTCATGCCATGTCACCTTCTAAATAGAGACCCTCAGTAAAACTTTCTTGGTTGTTCTGTGCATAACTAAAGGGGCATTTTTCATCTACCTATAATGT
Source organism: Mirza zaza (assembly GCA_008750895.1). Taxonomy (NCBI): domain Eukaryota; kingdom Metazoa; phylum Chordata; class Mammalia; order Primates; family Cheirogaleidae; genus Mirza; species Mirza zaza. The sequence goes on along the minus strand of VSMD01023677.1, from coordinate 115,924 downwards.
GTACAACCATACACAGTGGCTGTGCTGTAAAATGTTCCTTGGTGTTTTCATTTTATTTTGATACCATTTCTCCATAATCCCACAGCTTCTTCATCTAACATTCATCATAAAATTTACTCTAGGGTATACAAGTTATGTGTTCATTTATTTATTTTCACCAATATGATATGAATACTACATAAACTTGAATTTGGTTGTCTGTATCTGATTTCCACTGTCTTGCAAATTGCATAGTAGGTACTTTAGAAATATTTGTGAGATGAATAAATGATGTGTATGATCAAATCATCTGCAATAAGAAAATATATTTAATTTGAACTTATTTAAAAATATAAATAATATTTCCAGAAGCAGAATTTTAGTCTGTTATATTCCATATTTGAATTGAATATAAACTTAAGTAAAAAGAAAATCTCATTGTTGTAATAGAAGCATTATAACAATTCAAACTTAATTTCATTCCAAATCTCTTATCTTCTAACAGTTACCATTTATATATTGTTATAAACTGAATGTTTGTGTCCCTCCAAAATTGATATGCTGAAGCCTATCCCACAATGTGATCACATTAGGAGGTGGGTTCTTTGGAAGATACTTAGGTTTAGATAAGATCATGAGAGTCCTCATGATGGGATTAGTACCCTTATAAGAGGAAGAGAAGACATGACAGCTTCTTCTCTCAATCATATGAGGATCCACAATCTATAGGCCAGGTAGAGGGCTCTCACCAGAACTTGGCCATGTTGGCACTCTAATCTCAGATTTTCAGCCTCTAAAATTTTGAGAAATAAATGCATGTTGTTGAAGATATTGGCCTATTGCATGCCATTATAGCATCCATAGCTAAGATATATATCTACTGCAGCAGTGTTTCTTTTTCCCTTTGCAGAGCTATTCCAGGGGAGTAGTATATTTTTCAGTAGTCTTGCATCTACATTTAGTCATGAGATTAGTTCTAGCTATCATCATGTAAATGAAAGTGGCATATGTGTCTTCTGGGCCTCAGCATTTTAAGAAACAGAGGTGTACCTCCCACATTGTGTATTTCTTCTCTTGTAGTTTGGTACCCTACAACATAGATGTGCTTTCAGGCAGATGGTTTATTTGGGAAAATTCTCAGAAATACTTATAGGGGAATGAAAATTGAGGATGGACAGAGAGGGGAGTTGAACATTTCTCTCTGCAACAGAGGAATGCATCTGCAGTGGAGACCTCAGCCAAACTCACAGTAAGTTCTCAGGCTAGAATGGTCTTTCAGAGATATTAACACCTAAGGCAATGGGATGGGGTTTTGTAACTTCTTACTGACCAGCCATTGGTTATGAACAGCCCCTGGGGAAAAGAGTAACTGTGGTGAAGACAGCTTTTTTTCAGGCAAGGGCAAAGGCTAGGAGGCACTCAGGTGTCGGCTGGAGAAATTTCAATCCTGAAAGGGCAGCACGCTGCAGCATTCACTATGTATCCTCCAACAACATGCAGATTGTACAGGGGCTCAAGTGAATAATAGAATCAGGAGACAGAAGGAGTCTGGATTTTTGTGTGAAGGACTATTGTCTGAAGGGAAGCTGTCCAGGAACATCCACTTAAGTCTAACATGCTTTAGCTAATGGAAGCTTAAAGTATAACTGTTAATTCGATACCCACGTTTTAGAGAAATTTTATCAATTTTGTTCACGGTAATCTGTTTCTGATGTCTTTTTTAAGAAAAAAATTCTACCTTTTGAGTTACAGGAATGAAAACTACATAGACCAATTATACAGATGGTGCAATGTTTACCAGTGTTTTCAGGAAACTCCTTTGAGAGGCTGTATTTCACAAGCATAATATCCAATGCCATTGATTTAAAATTATTCACCCCTGAGGGATCTTAAACTACACAGCACTCTCTGCCGCAACTATTTTCATGTGAGCCATTAAAATCCAGTGATTCCACATATGTATTCATTATACTAGTAGTGTTCATTTGCAGGAATAGATGTTTATTACTAAACACAACTTTTTAAGCTTAAAAGTTATGATTTAATCTAAAATTGCTCTATGTTTCAAAGGGAGGCAATATATATAGGTATATATAAATGGTTCCTCTTGAGAAATATAAATTCTTATGATTTCGAGTTGGAGCTGTAGAATAAAAATCTATGACTAAAGGAATGAGGTGTTCTTCAGAACCATAGGTTACCACACAAACACAATTCAAGGATCTGAGATAAATAATCATCTTGCTTATGTTGCCAGATATAATTCCAAATGTGGAATGTTCCTACATTGTAGGCCAAGTAAATCAAATGATTCAGAGATGACTCTTCATTACATACATTGAAATGTTTGGGCTTTGGGGGGGGGTAGAGTGTGTTGATATTAACATTTATGCTTTAGTAACGCCACAGATTTTCTTTCTGACATAAATTATATGATTTAGGGGCCTAAAATGTCACAGACCACTTCCTAGGAGAAATTTAGAGGTTTAACTTAATCTTCAAAACTCAGTTTAACACCCAACTGTAATATAGTCAGAGAAAATGAAATATATTGATTAGTATTGGGATTAAGCATATGGCTTTTCAAATAAGAGTAGTTCTGTACTAGAATCCTTAATAGTTTCATGTGACTGTGGATTAGTCACTGAATAAGATTTTCTTATTAATAAAATGGTTTAAATAATGCATATCTCCTGCTGGTTTTATAAAGATTCAATGGTATGTACAAAATTATTTTAACACAGTGAATCCTAGTAAGGAAACTTTCAAGGTAACTGGTATTATTACTTCTATTATAATACTTATATAACTATTATTTAAGTACATATAAGTGCAACGCTTCTTTGGAGAGTTTTTCAAAAAATATCATGTGTTTGTTTTTTTAAAATCCACTTTTTTAAATGATTTTATTATAGTTTAGGACTCATTATCAAACATGAAGTAACTAAAGATTTGACCATCAGGTACCAAGGAACAAACAATTATTGACATTGAAAAAATATATATAAGTGATTAGAAATTGTTGCCTCATTTACATAATTCAAAAAGAACATTTAATTTGAAATAATTTTTCTAATATTGTAAAAGCCAAATGATTAAAGCTATCTAATATTCATGAAGGGACAGACTAAAATATCTGTTTCCTAAGACACAAATATTCCTAAGACACATATATAACTATAAAAATAATAGTACATAATAAAGATGGGGATTGGATAGATAATTTAATCATTAGTTTTGACAAAAATATTTACTATTTGAAAGAAAATAACATTAGACTTCTGCTTCACTGCTATGGTATGAATATTTAAGTCCTCCCCCAAATTCATATGTTGGCATCCTCCCCCCTAAGGTGATGGTCTTAGCAGGGATTGATTAAATCCCAGGGGCAGGGGAACCCTTATAAAGGGAGTTAATGTCCTAGTAAAAAGGTCCAAGGGCACCTATATGTCCCTGGTGCCATGTGAGGGGACAGTTACAAGGCACAGTCCATGAACCATGGACTGAACAGACACTGAATCTGCTGGTGCCTTGATCTTGGACTTCTCAGCCTCTGAAAACTCGAGAAATTTCTGTTGTTTATAAGCCACCCACTTTATGGTATTTTGTTATAGCAGCCTGACTGAACCAAGACATTTGCCTCTTAAAGTTGGAATTCTTTCAGCTTCTTGAACCCTAAATGGTCCTTTCTGATGCTAAATCTTTGAATAAATGTTTTCTCTGTTAGGGTATTCCTTTAAATCCTTATACCTGGTTTATTCTTACATACCATTTAGATTGTATCTTGTTTGTGACTTCCATAAAAATGCCTTTTCTGACCCCTCTTGAAAGCCTAGTCTATCTTTTATATTTCTGGCAGTGACCTTGATCCCCCTTCTCTGCAGCATGTGGAAATGGGATTTTCCATGCATTTTAATGAATATGTGATTACTGTATTTCTTGTGTGTAATTTCATCAAGATATCACCATTTCTATTTTAGCACATGATTTTTCCCCCTGGCCCCTAGCACAGTGCCTGGTATTTATTTGAGTATCAATAAATATTTATGGACTAGTTAGATGAATAAATAAAGGCTTAAGAGTTAAAAAGAAATCATCAATAAGTTAGAAGAAAATAGTAAGCAAAATGAGAGATAAATACAGAACACGTTGACAATAATTTATTTTAAAGGCATTTGTTCTTTGAATTGAGGCCTTTTATAATGAAAAATAAAAGTTAGAATCTGTTACAGGAGAATTCAATTGATTTTCCAAACAATAAATAATAAAATGTTTATACTAAAAGATTAATATAAATATAAATAAAACCTTGAAAGAACATTTACAACACATACTACAAGAGTTAATACAATTTATAAATAAAGTATTTTAGTTTGGGCTAGTATAATAAAATATCATAACCCAGGTAACATACAGAATAGAAATTTATTTCTCATGTTTTTGGAGACTGAGAAGTCAAGGATCAAGGAACGAGCATATTTAGTGTCTAGAGAGGACCCATTTCCTGGTTCATACATGGCTCCTTCTTGCTGTGTACTCACAGGAAGAGACAAGGCAGTTCTCTGGAATCTCTTTTATAAGGACACCGATTCCATTTATGAGGGTTTTCTCATCATGACATAATCATCTCCCAAAGACCCCGCCTACTAGTACCATCTCCTTGGAGGTTGGATTTCAACGTATGAATTTTTAGGGGAGATAAACTTTCAGACAACAGCATAAAGCATACTGATCAACTCTTGAGAAAAACAGAAACAAGAGAAATAAATATGCAATTCACTGAAGAAAAGACATAAAAGACCAACACATAGGTGGAAACATAACATCTTTAAATTTATTCCTGTAAAAATACCAGTAGAAAGAAATAATAAAATTGGTAAGTATTGAGGAAAATGATATCCTGGTACAAAGATTGTTGTGTTATTATTGCTCATTTTCTCAAAAGCAAGTTGTCTATGTAATAATAAAAATAGTAAAAAGGATAAAAAAATAATCGTCCACATTATTTAGTCTAATTATGAACTGTTTTTTTCAAAAGGAACACACTATATATGATACCAAACTTTATAAGATGTGCATATCTGAAAACCAGTATACATCTTTATTAAAGATATATAATATCAGTGAAAAAGATCTTCACCAGAGAAGTCTTTTAAACTGCTAAAATTGAATCATATTTATCTTTTCTCTTTCCTCTATCTCCAGCTTTATGTCTCACCAATCAAAGATTCCTTCCCTGTCCATTATATGACAGTAGCCATTCACCCTTAACTGTAACTTTTTGTCCACATAACCTTCTTCATTTCATTCATGGCATTTATCACTTCTTGACATATATTGATATATACAGACTTCTGTCCTCCACAATAAAATATCAGTTCAAAATCTAAAGGGAGACAATTTAGTTTATTCCAAAATCCAACTCCAGTGAGTTCCTAAATATATAATAAAAATAAAAATATTTGTCAAATAAATGAATATGTTAACTAATAAGGGAATGTTTATTTATATAAAGACAAAATTTTGTGATGGAATTCCAGGTAATTTTTATCAAAATATTTGTTAGAAATGTCCATGGAAGAGATTGCTTTATAAAATGTTGTCATCATGATTATTAAAAAATTTCAACTTCAAATTTTGTTTTTTCTATTTTTCAATTCTTGAGTAAACATATTACTTTTAAATAAATGTGTATACTTTAGATTACTATGTTATTCTTAAATATTTGTCTTAACATTTATAACTAGAGTCTTGGTTGAACTAGCAGTTAACCTAATACTTGATAATTAGTCTGCTGAAAATATAGGATTATAGGATATTTTATTATTATTCTTTAAGTAAAGCAAAATTATATCATATTCTTTTTCATATAGCATATCTAATTTTATCCTTTTTATCTTGATTTTGTGGTTTTATGATATTTCTTAGTTTTTAGATGTATGCTCTAATTCAGATTTGGATGAATATCAGTAGTTTAGCATGTGACATTTGTTGTCCTGATTTTATTTAAGTGAGATTGATAAAGTAGACTACAGAGTTATAGTAAAGCAAAAAAGATTCAATGCAATCTGACAATAACATGGTTATACAATTGGAGCCCTGTCATTGATGCGTTTTTTTTTTAATTTTTATTGTTTACATAAGTTACCATCCTAATTCAAAAACCACAATTGCTGCTCTTTTTATTATTTTCTTTATATTATGAAGTTTAATACATTTAGCTCACAAAATCACACTATCAGTGAAATGAATAGTGGAGTCATATTTTATTACTATTAGTCAGGATTTCTCATCCTCAGATTAGTGACATTTTGTGCTGGTTAATTCGTTGCTGGGGAGAAGGGACAAAGCTGTCCTGTGCACTACTTGGCAGCATTCCTGGACTCCGTACAATAGAGGCCAGTAGCAACCTCCCATTCCCACCCATGCAGTTGTAAAATATATCCAGACATTGCCAAATATCCCCTGGTGGGAAATCACTTCCAGTTGTGAATGACAAATATAGGTAAGGGAAAAATCCAGTAAATCCAGTCAATGTTTTATTTTGGAAGAAACAAAATAAGTACTTGTTTATAAATATTTTATATGTTATTTTCAATCAAGTAAGTTGAAAATATTAGCATTGAAACACTTTACCAACCTTCCAATGTTTATGATTTATCCCTTTATAATTCATATGCACATAGACATTCTTATTCCAGATTGCATTTTGGTTCTATTATTCAGATTTTCTTTGATTAAAAAAAGATATCTGAAATTTACAAGTTTCCCATAGTCAATATAGTCCATTACGTATACATTTTATTTTCCATTTTCTCAAAATAAAGTGCTAATGAAATGAGAAGTTTAATTATGCAGCACACTGATACTTGGGCAATTTATTATTTTGTTTGCTTGCATTTTATTTAATTTGGTTTTACTGCAACATAGACCACAACCTGTACTTCAGCATGGAACAAGTTCTAGTACCTCAGAGGCCCTTTTTTTGTCCTTATTGTAAGCCTGTCACATTCATTTGAACACCGAATGCTTATTTAGAATAGAGGATTTTGCTTCTTACTTTTTGGGCTAAGCTGATAAGAATTGAATATATTTTTTGCCTGCTAGCTTGCTTTCAAGGAAGATTAGGAACACAGAGAACATGTTTAATGTATTTTAGCTGAACTCAGGGATTGAGTCAACTGAATCTCAGATACATCCTATGTCTAAAGATTGCCTCGCTCCATTACAAGCACTGATTCAGTCAGAGAAAGGCCACCCTCTGACCAGGTTTGAAAAGCTTGTAAAGAATGGAAGAAGAGTTTTAAGATGAGGAAAATAATTATAGAATTTTACTATGAGAAGAGAATCCAAATGATTATATACAATCATATCTCATGTTTCAAATTTTAATTTGAAGCAGAGAGAGATTAAATGGCATACTGAGAGATTAATGACCCACAAAGCTAATAAATTGTAAAACTGGAATTTGAAACATATTTCAAAATTATAGGTCATCACCACCTCAAACCAATCCAAAAAGGAGGTTGTAAGTTGGTAAGATTCATTGTAATATAGTTTCAATTTCAGTGCTTAGATATATAGGCAAATATTAATACTTAGAGGAAAATTCCCCTAATCAATTTGTGCAACTTAGAAGATCAAGCCACTGAGTACCAGCTGATATGACTTAGTAAAATCACAGTCATGCTAGTAATCTTACATAGTTACAGGCCTAATAAATCAAGCATAAGGAACATATGTTTATGTATGTACATGTAAAAATACATATATTGGTATACATATATATTTATATATGCTTGTGCATATATACATATAAATATTCTGTTATGAATGTCAGAAGACATTGATTCCACTATGTGTGAACTTGCTTGAAATAGTGGAATTGGCTAGGAAGGAAAATAAAATATGCAAACATATCATTAATAAAACAAAGGCAAAAATCACAATCTGAATTTTAAAAAAAGAACCTGAATCATGCAAATAAATGACTCAAAGTAATCTTTTCATTTTGTTAGGTTACACTTTATCTTATCTTGTTATATATAATACTGTATTATTGTGCTATACATCTATCTTATCAGAATGAATAAATAAACAATTGGAGAAAGTTGGAAAATAGATATCTTTTTGTGTCCTCAAGTTATATCATAAATATCAATAACTGCTTTTATAATCAACTTTGTTTACAAAATTTTTCACAGAACTGCAGATTCCTTTAAGAGACTACATCTTGTTTCTTTTCACAGTGCTAAAGTGAATAATTAATAGAACTATCACTGAATGGCAATAACCAATGCAATAGGAAGAGGAAAAGTTAAAGTGTGCTCTGGTGAAAACTCATAAATGAAGGTACATGCATTCCCTAATTATCCTAATAAAGTTTTTCTCCATAACATTGAGAATTTTGAAAATGCTTTTAAAATTCTTCAAACTAATTAAATTATGGTCTATATTAAAGGTTATATAATTAAATTTAGTAAAGTTATCATCTATAATGAAAAACAAACAAAGGAAGACATACATTTAACTAACTCCTCTATGCTTCAATTTTCTCACTTATAGATAAGAGAGTTGAAATTATGCTTTATGATTTCTTCTAGTTCTATAATACTTCATAAATCTGTATATGAAAGTGATTCTTTACACACTGAAACTCTTTAGCTGTTGCATTCCAGGTTAATGCTAATGAGCTTAATTTAAATTGGATATTTTATTACCTACCTTTATTATGATAGGAGACTGGAACTTTTAGAATACCTAGGTGTGAAGTCACCAATCGCTTTTAACTGTGGCACTGTGCTATGAAAAAACTGGATTCCCATTGGAGTTGGAATAAAACTGAAAATCCTTATCATCACCTGTTTATTCATTTGCTGCCTAATTTTCAGTGCCCATGCCTCACTACTTTTCATGTCACTCAAGATCTTCATTTGCAATGGCTTCCTTTCTATTCTTCTGCAGCACCAAGCCCTTTTCCACTTCTGACGTGCACTTGATCCTTTATTTCATTATCATCCTTCAGGTCTTAATGTAAATGTCACCTACTCAGAGAACATTTCCTATTTCAACAGAAAATAATTAGTAAGAAAATGGGAAGTTTATTTTGGTTTGTGAGCTACAAATTTCACTGTTACTCTTTGAATGACTTTATTTCTTAAACTGAATGTCAATTACTGATGCTTTTCATCCAAATAAATCTTAACATTTTTAGATAATAGATTATAATGCATAAGAGAATTTGATGTGGTACCAAAAAATGAACCAGCTGAAGCCTTGCATTTACTGGAAAGGAAGCTGTAGCTTTTGTAAATCATTATTACATAGATGCACTTTGCTTTTAAATAATTCATATAAAATCATTATTAATTCCTTAACAAAATACTATCATAACTAAATAAAAACTAAACACCTATTTGTGAGATAAATCCATGTGAATTTATGACTGTTGTTCAAAAATATTATTTTCCTTGTTGATATCTGAAACTATGAGCTCCATTAACATTTATTGTGTGATTAGAAACCTTCCTGTATATATAAATGAATTTTCGATGGAGTTTCCATATTTTATTTTTTCACTCAAGTAACACATTTATGTTTGCTTGATGTATTTCAATTTTTTAATCAAATAATGAGATCCAAACTATCACTAAGTTGATTAAAAAGCTAAAATATTGAAAACAAATTTTGTTACTTTTCATAATAATTCTAGTACCATATAATATTAATTTTAGCTAAATATTTCCGTGAATTAATTTATTACCTTACAGCTATTCCTTTAATTAATTTAAAATAATAATAACAATGTTAATACTAATTTGTGAACTACACTAAGTATACAATTTCATGTACTTAGAGAGCTGTCTATTGATATAACAAGAACTATGACAGTTTGCCCTAATATTTGTTCCACTGCCCAGGCATCTTCCCTGAAATTTCGGCCATTGACAAGTATTCATTAACATTCTTCTTTTGAATCATTCTACATCAAACTCACACAAGTAACCCTAAAAAAGATTTTATATTAAGAATTAATATAATGTATCTTGAGAACACACTATACGCCAGCTATTATTTTTGGTGCTTTCAGATAATTTATCAGATTAACATTATCACATTGAAAATAACCCATTGTGAGACAAGAATTATTTTTCCCTTTTATAGGTTTTAAGAGATTATACAGTCCATAAGACAGATAACCAGAGACTAAAAACAGACTCTTGATTACAAGATTATTCAATGTTGAGAAATGAGATAATAGGTGACATTACTATTGGTTAGACTAGAACGACTAAGATTATCTCAAACATGGAAGGAAGGCTACAAGCAGGGAAGGCACAGATGGGGTACAAAACTGTAGAGATCTAGGCAGATGTTTTATTTGGATTAGAGTTGCCCAAATAAACTTGACATAGGTCAGACCTTCCTGAACTGTTAGTAACTACTGTGTTCTCCCATTGTCAGCCACCTTACCAGATATTTCTTCATTAAAGCAGAATTCCAGGCAGTACAACTTGACTATGTGTTTCACTACAACCCCACAGGAAGGTAAAAATGATTTTGCCTATATTAAATTATAAAAAAAGATATTTTTATTCAGAGCATACAATTTTTTAATCTTTTTTTTTTATTTCAGCATATTATGGGGGTACAAATGTTAAGGTTACATATATTGCCCTTCGCCCTTCAAGTCAGAGCTTCAAGCGTGTCCATCCCCCAGATGGTGCGCATCACACTCGTGTATGTATTACCCATCCTCTCCTCCCCCCTCCCACCCGACCAACACCAGATAGTATTTTTTAACATTTTGGTTACATTTTATATCTTTGCCTCTCCCTAGCAAGGGTTAGAGGTATGCCCTTCCCCTCCCCAATGCTCACCACATCCAGCAATAGCATTATTAGGCATCTACCCAAAAAAGCATAAGACATTCTATTATAAAGACATCTGCACCCAAATGTTTATGCCAGCATAATTCACTATTGCAAGGACGTGGAAACAGCCCAATTGCCCCTCAATTAATGAGTGGATTATTAAAATTTGGTATATGTTCACAATGGAATATTACTGAATTCTAAGAAATGACAGCGAGTTAGCACCGCTTATATTATCCTGGATTAAGCTTAAGTCCATTATCCAAAGTGAGGTGACACAATATCAGAAAAATGGGCTTCACAGGTACTCACCATCAAATTGGTACTGACTGATTAATACTATGATGCTCAAATGGTGGTAGTGCTCACCAGGAATTCGGGGGTTGGGGGGATAGATAGGCATTTGAGAGCATACAATTTAAATGTACAAATTAGAAATTGTCATTTCACTATCACTAGTTAGGTTGATATTTATCTTTTTATCTCCAAATCAAAATTTTTCACTGGAGCACTTACATGTCATGGAAATAGATATAAAATTAATTTTTCTATTGACCAACTTGAAGAATTGTTATTAAAATGCATCCATATTTTAAAATACTGACATGATTATGAATTATTGCTATTTATCTCAGAATTTACCTTTTTCTGTTGTCAGATAGACAGATAGACCTGGAGAAGGAGGGGCATTCTGATAGCACTTGAATTTTCATGTTTATGCTCATTTACTTTGCAAAAGCAAAGCATCTAACCCCATATAAAGATAGGTCACTGACCTTTGACAAAGGAACAAAGGCAATACAAGGGAGTAAAGACACTCTTATCAACTAATGGTGCTAGAACAACTGGACACACACACACATGCACACACACACACAAAGAGAAAGAATCTTTACACAGATTTACACCCTTCATAAAAATTAACTCAAAATGAATCAAGGACATAAATATAAAATGCAAAACAATAAAACTCCTAGAAAATAACATAGAAGGAAATCTAAAAGACGTAGGGTTTTGGCAATGATTTTTTAGATACAATATCATAGGCATGATACATGAAAGAAAAAAACAATAAGCTAAATTTCATTAAAATTAAAAAAAATTATGTTCTGGAAAAAGACACTGTCAAGAGAATAAAAAGAGAAGCTACTAACTCAGAGAAAATAGCTACAAAAGACGTATCTAAGAAAGGATTGTTATCTAAAATATACAAACAATTTGTAAACTCAACAATAAGATAATAAACAATCTCATTAAAAAATAGGCCAAAGACCTTAATAGACAATTCAATAAAGAAAACATACCAATGAAAAATAAGCATATAAAAAGATGCTTGTTATCATATGTCACCAGGGAAATATAAATTAAAACAATAGTAAGATCCCATTACACACCTACGACAATGGCTAAAATCCAGGATACAGATAACACCAAATGCTGGAGAGGATGGGGAGCACTAGGAGCTCGCACGCCTTGCTAGTGGGAAAGCAAGCGCTACAGACATAGTGGAATAGTGTGGCTGTTTCTTACAAAATTTAACACACTCTTATACGATCCAGCAATAATACCACTTGGTAGTAACCCAGAGGAGGTAAAAACATGTCCAAAACAAAAACCTACACACTGATGTTTATAGCAGCTTTATTTAAATTGACAAAACTTGAAAGCAACTAAGATGTCCTCTAGTAGATGAAGAAATAAAAAGTTTAATCATATGGAAGTGAAATTTGGCTTTCGCTCCCCATCGATCTTCACCTTCTGATAGGTTAGATGGTGTTTCTCTGCCTAAATTCTTCCCTTAAAAAGGAAGAACATTCTCACAATTGTTTTTATGATATTTCCCTCCATCCCTTTCTGTAATTTATACCATACCCTTGAAATAAGTTAAATGTAGCCATGTATGAAACTTGCCGCAATCATGCCACTCTTAATAGTATTTATCATTGAACTTAAAATATTCCATTAAGTATGCAATCTTACCTGCAAAGAAACAGTCAAGTCATAGAACCCCAAATACAAGCATTTTCCCCAAATGTAAACATCTTCAAAACTTAGCATTAATTTATAATGTCTGGATTCTCAGTTTAATTTTTATGAAGTAAGTGAAATGAGATGTTTTTAGTCATTTAAAGATGAATTGATATTATAATTGAGTAAATTTTTCTAATTAATGGACTAAATGCAGTAAATCATTGTAGTCATGTTAGCTAAAATGGCATCACAAGTAAAGACCAAATTGACCATATGCTGTGCTTTTGTGTAGTAAATTTTTTCACTATTTCTCATCTAAATATAATCACCTGATAGTGATTTTTTATTGAGCCCCCCAAATTATTTATTGTTCTCATGTACTTCCTTGGAAAGCATGTGATCCCACCACGGATTATATCTCTGCCCTAGATATCTTCCTAAAACCTTTGTCCCTCTCCTTGTTGACTTTTTTGAAAATAGTAAATCCCTGATAATGCTATTACTCTTTTAAAATATTTTCTCCTTGAAAGCTTTAAAAAATATATTGTGCAATCAAAACAGATAATACTCTGGTTGAAGAACTATAAATAAGATCAAAACAAATTAACAATTAGATACTTGTTTGGATCCTAATGAGTATTTCCTTTCAGTAGAGGAAACATGAAGTCAAAAATATGAGATTAACCTTTATATAAAGAATGGTATTCAAAATGCTATTAAGTCATTAACTTTGGTAAATAGGCATTTAACCTTTGTCAAAATGCACCAGTGTTTAACCTTTGTGTTTAAAATAGTGATTCTATTAGGTATGCTTCAATTGCTGCAGATCAAATAGGAAGCAAGTTGCCTCTTGACCTGAAATTTAAACTAATCCTGATGTGACCTTTGCAGGAAGTTAAACCAAAGTTTGTTGAACTTTATTTTAAAAATTACAGTTTTCCTTTTTTTTTTTTTTTTTAGATTTTCAGACCTATGCATAAATCTTACTTTCTGCTTGTTGAGGATGATTCCAAAATGTTGCAATGAAAAGCTGTTGCTGTTGTATTCGCAGTTTTTTTGAAGGCTGCGAGCAAATAAAATTCTCTTGAGAAAGTATGTTTTAACGGTATTTCCAGACCAATTTTGCAAACTCAAGAGATTCAGATTAACATTTATACTTTTGCTATGGAAAAGTACAATTCTAATGTCTTGCCATTTATTCACTGTTAATTTACAGTTATGGAGAGGAAAAAAAAACATAATTTGATTTTTCTATTATGGGCACACCAGTTGTGTACAATGCATTGTTTCAAATAGAAAACTGTTTTCCTCTGCCCATTTGCATCCGCCACTCTAGTGATCCACTGATACATTTCAAGTAATTTTTCCTCTTTAATCATAGCACACATCTCTGTCTTCTGTGTTTTTTACAACAGATGCAGAATTTGCAAGTATCTAAGGGAAGGTGTGTTTTTCTGAAAGATGCTTACCTGCACAACTAAAAGGTTTTCAGGAGCCTTTGAAAATCTAAACTAAAAAGCACAGCTTTTCCATAAATAGAAACAAGTGGAAAGTGAGTGAACTGAGTGCTGCTGTCCTTAATTGCCTTTCTTCTCTGGTGAGCATGTCTTCAAACAAACATTAGGAACCATAAAATTATGAGAGAAAATGTTTCCATTTTGAAGGAGAATGTGTCTCATTTTCAGAATGTTTCTCTGTAGTACAGTCTTTGGCAATGTGGTGAGTGATTTTATTTGCACTCTACATATTCTGTAAATTTCAGATGCGTAGGGTTTCAAATCCCTCAACTTTCAGAGAGAGAAAGCAGGGCATTAGAAGAAAATAACTCATAGGGTAATACTGTCAGCTTTTAATCTGGAATGTCATCAGTTCTTAGTGCGCTCGTGGCTGAAGAATGACCAGATGCACCTAAGTTAGGCAAGCATGAAGTGAAGTTTATTGAGGGGGAGCAAGATAGCACTATAGAGCAAGAGCGAGACATAGGTTTGCAAAGCTTGATAAATGCACCAGAGATGATGACCAGACCCCTTGTCGCAGCAGGAAAAGACAGCTTGGTCATGATCTGAGTCTTGTTTTATGGTGTCTGGATAAAGACCTCCCCAGATATGGAAAATTAGCATTGGGCAGCACCAAGATGGGGGAAACAGCACCCACTCCCGTTCTTAGGAGGCCTGAGTCCCTCACTATCTACCTAACAATACTAGTACACAACCACCAGGGAGCACCAGCTCTAAATTTTCAAGTAAGCAAAGTTCAATTTTGGACATTTAATGGCCTGAACTTTCTGAATACCTGCTTCCCTCAATTTCTGGTTCTTTTAGGTCTATTAATTGTTCCTCTGAACCTGCTTTTGATGATTAGTTACTTCAAAACCATAAATTCCAGAAAGGGTGGCATGTAGATCTGCTTTGTTCAGGCCTTTGTCCCCAGCAACTGAGCGTTACGTGGCTAAGAGTGGCTTAGTAAAAGTTGAATGAAGAAACAAATAAATAATCCAGCAGTTAATGAACCATTGACTCATTGTCTCCTTTTCTAAATTCATTTGCATTATAATGCAATCCAATGGACCCCCAAAGCTTAAGAAATAGAGTGTTTGTTAAGGGAAGTTCAGAGAATCAGTCAGTATGTTAAAGATAGATTTGATGTCAAGAGGAGAAAAAAGCCAAAAAAAATTGCAGGAGAGAACATTTTTAATACTTGGATTATGAAAAACAAAGGGAGTGACCTACTTTGTCTTAGAGTAAAAGGTATTTTCCAAGAGACCCATTTTACAGAGACCCAGAGACCCTAAGTAATTGGCAAATGGAGGTGTATGAAAAGAGCCCTTTTTGTTTGCACATTCATTTTGAGAATCATTTAGAGTATTTTCCCAAAACCACTTTTCAGAGGTGTCTTTAGAAAGCTAAAGAGTACATTTGTAAGTTTCTTAGATTTAGGATAGACTCTAAATATGAAATTTTATTAGGATCCACTCTGTACAGATGCAAAAAAAAATTTCTCATGTAACTGTCAACTATAAATGGATTTTGCACAAAATATGTGAATATCAACAGAAAAAGTAAAAAAGGTATATATACTCTATATGAGCCATATCATCAAGCTGATTTTTCTGCCTTTGCCCTTGATTCATACAAATTTTTACCTTTAGTGGCAAGAATATCCTTGTCTATGTTTGAACTGTGTTCAGGAATGTTACTTATTACTTATCGAGCTGGTAGTGTCAGTCCTCCAACTTTGTTCTTCTCTTTCAATATGCATTGGCTCTTCTGTTTCAACACATATTGAAACTTTAGAATCATTTTTAAAATATTTAATAATAACTTTCTGAGATTTTGATAGGGATATCATTGAATCTGCAAATCAAGTTAGAAAGAACTGAAATTGTGTCAATATTATTTTTCTGTCCATGAACACAAAATATTTCTACATTTATTTAATTATTTGATTTCTTTCATCAGAGTTTTATAGTTTTTCACATAGATCTTATATATTTTGTTAGATTTATGTATATTAAATAAGTATTTCATTATTAGGAATGCTAATGTAAATGGATTTGTGTTTTTAATTTCAAATTTCATTTGTTCTTTGCTGGTATATAGGAAAATGATTAACTTTTTATATTTACTTAGTATACTGCAACTGTGCTATAATCCATTATTAGTTCATTTGCTTATAATTAAGTCTTTTTTTAGTCTTTTTTTAAAATAAGTTCTGTTGGATTTTCTATGTAGACAATCTTGTTTATGGCCCGGAATGTGGTCTATCTTGATGAACATTGATTGCATTTTCAGTAGATTTTGACATCATTTATGAGTATCTACCACTAGAGTTTTTTTTTATTCTTTGATTCTTAACCATAAGAAAGATTTAAAAATAAAATTTGAAAAATACAAATTTTAGTTAAAATTTTTGTTCTAACTTAGTTCACTCTGTCAATGTACATGTTCAGTTTGTTGCATGTTGTTATTGGTTGTGACTTGATTATCAACTCTGTTACCAATTGTTAAAATGTTCCATGTTTGCTATAGAAGAATATGTATTTTCTAATTGTAGGATATAGATTTTTATAGATGTTCAACTCTTCTACAACCTTACCAGCATTAGATCTTCTTGATATTTCAGTGATTATAAGAAGCAGATTATTAATTATATTAATTATAATCTATAATATAGGCACATAATAATTTATATAATATATAAAATCTAATGATTGATTTGTCAATTTCTCCTTGTACATATATTGGCTTACGTATTTTGAGACTGTGTATTCAAATGAATGCAAATTTAACTTTTTTAATGGCATCCTTGTTGTTGAACTTTTAATGGTTGCATAATGACCATCTTCATCTAATGATTTTTAATTTAATTTTATAAAACATTAATTTAACTCCACCAATTTTGGGAGGTCATTCCTTACCTCATATATTATTTCTTATTGTTTTACTTTCAAACTATCTGATTTTTTATATGTTAGAATTGTTTTGTAAAAACATTTAAAATTTATTCCTCTTTATCAAATTAAGAAGTCACTATCTGACTGGACAGTTTGGTAAATTTGCATGTATTGTACTTAATTTTGAAATTATTTTTCAAAATACTTTATGCCTTCTTTTGAATGATTTTTTTCTGCCTTTGAACTATCACTTTAAAAAATTACGTCACTCATGTATTATTTAGGTTATTCTCCTTTTTTAATTTTAAAAATATAATTTAATTTTCACAAGAAATATTATTAAATAGGAATCTGTACCCTCATCATGTGTAATGCAAGTTCTTAATCGCTTTAATTCTGAGTACCTTTATGTAGCTATTCATAATTATTCATGACTTTATGTTTAATAGTATCTTATGTTTTCTTTCATGCTTATGTCTAAAAATTGCCATGATATGGAAGAGATGATTAAAGACATGGAATGAATATTGTATCTACTTAATATTTACTTATATTAACCCATGTGTTTCTTTTCCTTTTTTTTATTGTTCTTTCTTGCACCCTAATATCCCTTCTGGAATCAGTTTCCTTTTTCTTGATGTTCATTCTCTATGAACTCATTTGATGAAAATTCTCAATATTGTGCTTATTACATGATATTCACTCAACTAATATCCATTTGCTCAATACATTCTTAATTATATTTCTCATCAGAATGATGCAATTGCTAAAGCAAATAGCCAAGGAAGTAGAGATCTTTAATTGTATGTATGTGTTAGATTTATAAAGCATTCAAAGCTAGTATGTTAGTCAAATTTTCTGTAAAAGAGCATAGAGTAAGAACTTTAGAATATTTAATAAATGTCATGCTGCTATATGTTTAAACTATGAGGAATGTCATTATGCTCTATATTTTAACTATAACTATATTTATTGCAAGGGGTGGGGGAATGGTTCTCCTAGATCTAGATTATGTGATTCTATCTGAGAGACCTAAACTCTGTGCCTCAGTTTCCTTTTCTCAAAAATGAAGATAGAACAATAGCACCTACCATATAAGGTTATAGGAAAGATTAAATGAGTCTCTACATTAAAGGAGCTTGGGAAATGCCTGCACTGATAAAGTCTTGTTAAGAAAAATGATCCTAAACTTGATAATAGATAAATAAGATGACTGTATGGAACATTGTTTAACACTCTCCAACCATGGATTATTTACTTGTCTATAGTTTGGAGGCCAGAGGATGCATCATTGTTTGAGTTACTATTTACCATTTATTAAGGTCCAAAGTCTGTTATATTGGATGTTAATTTATGTGTTTTGTCCAGTAATTATGTAAGTGACTTCTGCTCAGTAAATTGTATAATCCCAGAGATCATGGTTTTATTACCCTTTAAGATTTTAGTTTTGTCTCTGACTGGGCAAACTTATTTCAGCATGCCTTTTAAGACTAACTATATAATCCTCTCCATTTTGAATTATACTTTTAACCAGCTTTAATTTCCTGCTGGTTTTTCCATTAATAAATTGAATAAATATTTGACACATGTCCCTGCTATATTTATATGTCATGTTTTTAACTAAAAAAATTATTCTTTGACACATTCAGTAAATATTAGCTATTGTATTACCATTGATCTTTCTAGATTGATAAACTTAGCTGATTAGACTATGGCAAAGTAAATATTAGTTATTTTATTACCATTAATCTTTCTAGATTAATAAACTTAGCTGATTAGAGTATGGCAATGAGATAATCGCAAACTCAATTTCACTTCATTTGATTTGTATTAATAAAACGTATGACGTTGTCTTTCTATTAACTTTCTTTTAAACATATATTTTATTCATCCTAAAAAAATGGTTGTAGAGAGTAGAGACTTTTTAGCACAACAGCTTCTTATTTGGAAGAAATCCAAAATGTTGTCTTCTTGAAGTTTAGCATTATTTCCATGCAAAAAAAAGATTGTTAACATATATCATAATAAACTGCAAGTTAATTTAAAAAATAGTATGTAAACACAAGTGCAAATATGTGTTTTTCCTGGAATATGTTAAAATTAAACATTAAACCATCACATAGAATTTGGAAATAATAGCTGTAATTATGTGAATTATGTGAACTAGATCTGTGTGCTTGTCTTAATAATAGCATCGGATAGAGTGTTGGATTAGTGAGACCTTCCAACCAGGAAATAATCTGTGTTATTTTGACAATTGATAAAATATAAGAGCTTTCTTGTATAATAATTAATTAAAAACTCAGCACATGGTTTCCTGTAACTGGAAAAATTATCTAATCTCTCTTTTGAACTAATTATATTTAGTCTTTAATTATTTAAAGTGTTGATAGTAAGAAGCAAACAAATGGAATAATATTGATCTATGTGAAAGGTGCTACTGAATGCCTGTTCTACTCCACAGCCCAAAATAATATTGTATCAAATTGAGAGTCTAAGGATTTTGACTGCCTATCTGCAAGTCCTTCAATAGGATGACTGCAATATTAAGTAATAGAAGGCAAAGGTGTTATATGTTTTTGCTATAATGTAACAAAATATGCTTGGTTACAGTCAAATTGATCATTCAATTTCTTCTGTGTTTGAGATAGAAATAGTATATATTTGCTTGATTCAAAATAGTTATCATACAATAATGGATGATTACTAAACTAATTGGTATACATTTAGTGGCACTTTTCATTTGGGGGATTTCAGTGCCTTCTCACTGGATAATATTCAAACTCAGATAATATTCAAACTCCCAATCATAGCCTGTGGAGTTGGAGGAGAAAGGACTTTTGCTTTGTTTCTTTTTCTGCCACATCAATTCTCTCGTTCATTTTCCAATTTCCAGCAATACCTGCAGGTTTTTCAATACTTTTGATTCTCGGAATGTGTCAAGCTCATTCCTACCTCCAAATTTGGCTCTTGGGTTTGCTGTGCTTGTAATGAGCAACTCCTAAATCTATGTACACTGGATCTGTCTTATTCTTGACATCTCCACTTATATATCACATTCTTAGAGAGTTTCTTGTATTGCCCTGTGTGAACTCACTCTGGTAAATACTGTATCACCTTGTGTACTTCCTCCATAGTCTTCAGCACAGATCGCTTCCTTGTTTGCTTCCTTGTTTCTTCTCCCAACTAGACTGTAAGCTCAATGTGTCAAAAGACCTAGTCTCTCTTTTTATTATTTTATCCTCAGTGTCTGGCATATGCAAATTACTCAATAGCTATTTAATAAAGTTGAATAAGTTTAACAACAATTTTTATAAAAACTACACTTTTAATATGACGGTGATGATTATAAATTGTGGCACTTTTATATAAATTTTAGGAATCATGCATTGATTCTGTTTTTAGCAAGGTGAAGATTATTATTTATTTTTTTATTTCAGAATATTATGGAGGTGCAAACAGTTTGGTTGCATATAATGCCTTCGTGTCTCCCAAGCCAGGGCTTCAAGCTTACCCTTCCCCCATACGGTGTGCACTGCATGCATTAGTTGTGATTTTACCCACCCCATGACCCCCTCCCACCTGACCGGCACCCAGTGAATATTACTTCCATGTGAGCACCTTAGTGTTGATCAGTTAGTACCAATTTGATGGTCAGTACATGTGGTGCTTGTTTTTCCATTCTTATGATACCTCACTTCAAAGGATGAGCTCAAGCTCTACCCAGGATAATATAAAAGCGGCTAGTTCACCATTGTTTTTGTAGTTGAGTAGTATTCCATGGCATACATATACCATATTTTATTAATTCACTCATGTATTGATGGACACTTGGGTTGTTTTCACATCTTTGTGATTGTGAATTGTGCTGCCATAAACATGTGAGTGCAAATGTCTTTATTATAAAATATCTTTTTTTCCTTTGAGTAGATGCCCAGTAATAGGATTGCTGGATCAAATACTATTTCTATTTTTAGCTCTTTGAGATATCTCCAAACTACTTTTCATGGGGGTTATACTAATTTGCAGTCTCATCAGTAGTGTAAGAGTGCTCCTATCTCTGATGAAATGATTTTATATCTAGAAAATCCCAAGAATTCAACCAAGAGACTCATGGAATTGATAAATGAATTCATGGAGTCTCAGGATACAAAAGCAATGCACACAAATCAATGCACACAAATATGGCATTCATATACGCCAATAACAGTCAAGCTGAAAATCAAATCAAAGACACACCTTTCACCATAGCTTCAAAGAAATTTAAATATTTAGGAATATATTTAATGAAGGACGTGAGAGATCTATATAGAGAGAACTACAAAACATGGAGAAAAGAAATTGTAGAAGATATAAACAGCTGGAAAACCCTACCATGCTCATGGATTGGCAGAATCAATATTGTTAAAATGTCCATACTACCTAAGTGATCTGCAGAATTAATGCATCCCTATCATAAAGATTATTTTTGACAAAGTAACCCACACATGCAAAATCAAAGAATAATAAAGATAATGTAATTTTAGTTTGATATTGAGACATGTAGAGGTTATTTTTATTTGTGTGTATCTTAAAAGAAAAGGGCATATATGTTTAATTTTTCATAGCCAGAGCTACTAATGTCTTAAAATTTTATTATTTATAGATTTTGGATCTTTATTATTTTAATTTACTTATGAAATAGGCTTATCTAGTGAAGTTCAGATGGTTAAGCACATTTTGAACTCTAGTCTTCTCAGAATTATCTTCCTAACTGGTTCTGAGTATATAAGGTGCTCGTTTCACTTTAGTGATAAACTTTTGTATGTTTACTATCCATCTATCATTAGACTCTGAGTTCCCTGAAGGCAGGCCTATCTTCATAATACACTATACTTTATAATATTTATTGGTGTGCTCCAGGTGCTGTGTTGATCACACCCACTCCCTCATTTACTTTTCATAGATATGTCATAAGTGCTACTCTCACTATTCATTTACCTACAGAAGAGGAAACTAAGGCTTACACAAATATAAACATTGTTTTCAAGTGTTCAAGTACATTAACATTACCGATATATGTTTCTGGCATACAAGATCTACACAATAAGTGTATATTAAATTAACTTAGAAATATGAACAGGTATGTGTGTTGTGTTTGTGTTTGGCTCTCTGCCTATCTCCAATTTCTGTGCTTTGCTCATAAAGGCCCACAGAGCCTGTGTCTTATTCTATTTTGAAATTCTATAGCAGAATACCTGATAATGGCTAATTTATAAAGAATGGAAATTTATTTCTCACAGTTCTGGAGGTTGGGAAGTCCAGGATCAAGGCACTGGCAGGTTTGGCATCCAGTAAGGGCCTGAACGTTGCATCTTCTAAAGCAGAAGAAGAATTTTCCTCACATGGCAGGACAACAGAAAAGTGAGAGAGCAGCTGATCTACTCCCACAGCCTTTTATAATTGCATTAATGCATTCATGAGTTCAGAGTCTTTGTGACCTACCCTTCTCCCATTAAGCACCCCCAAAACACAGTTGCATTGGGATCAAGCTTTTGTAAATAAATGTTGTAGGGGACAAAAACATTCAAACCATAGCAGCTTGAATTACCTATGTAATTGTTTTAGAAAGTGAGATCCTATATATGAGGATAAGGAGTTCATAATTAAGAACTCTCTGGTTCCATAAGAAACGTAAAATTATTATTTTTTATATCTGTGAAAAATGATGTTGGTATTTTAATAGGGATTGCATTGTCTCTGTAGATCACCTTGGGTAGTATAGACATTTTAACAATGTTGATTATGCTGACCCATGAGTATGGCATGGTTTTCCACCTGTTTACGTCCTCTGCTGTTTCCATCCTCATTATTTCATAGTTCTCCCTGTAGAGGTCCTTTACCTCTTCAGTTAAATATATTCCTAAGTACTTTATTTTCTTTGTTGCTATTGTGAAGGGAATTGTCAACAGAACCAGAGAACACCTCATATAGCAAAAGCAATCCTACGCAATAAAAACAAAATGAGATGTATCAATTTACCAGACTTCAAACTATACTACTAGGCTATAGCAATTAAAACATCTTGGCGCTGGCACAAGAACAGAGACATTGACCAGTGGAACAGAACTGAGAACGCAGATATAAAACTGTCCTCATATAGCTGTCTAATCTTTGACAAAGCAGACAAAAACATACACTAGGGAAAAGAATCCTTGTTCAATAAATTGTGCTGGGAAAACTGGATAGCCACATGTAGAAGACTGAAACAGGATCCACACCTTTCACCTCTCACAAAAATCAACTCAGACTTAAACCTAATGTGTGAAACTATTGGAATTCTAGAGGAAAACATTGGAAATACTCTTCTAGACATTGGCCTAGGCATAGAATTTATGAAGAAGACCTCAAAGGAAATCTCAGCAACAACAAAAATAAATAAATGGGACCAGATCAAATTAAAAAGCTACTACACAGCAAAAGAAACTGTCACCAGAGCAAACAGACAACATACAGAATGGGAGAATATTTTCACAAGCTACACATCTGATAAAGAGCTGATAATAGGAATCTATTTAGAACTCAGGAAAGTCAACAAGAAAAAGTTGAACAACCCTATCAAAATGTGGGCAAAAGATGTGAACAGAAACGTTTCAAAAGAAGACAGAATATTGGACAACAAACATAGGAACAAAGGCTCAATAGCTCTAATCATCAGGGAAATGCAAATCAAAACTACTAGGAGATATCACTTATCCCCAGTGAGAATGGCCTTTATCAGAAAGTCCCAAAACAATAAATATTGGCATGGATGTGGAGAGATAGGAACACTTATACACTGCTGGTGGGACTACAAACTTGTGCAACCTCTGTAGAAAGCAATATGGAGACACCTTAAAGGGATACAAGTAGATCTACCATTTGATCCAGCAATTCCACTACTGGGCATCTACCCAAAAGAACAAAAGACATTCTATAAAAAAGACATCTGCTCTCAAATATTTATAGCAGCACAATTCACAATTACAAAGATGTGGAAACAACCCAGGTGCCCATCAATACATGACTGGATTAATAAAAGGTGATATAAGTATACAATGGATTTCTACTCAGTCACAAAAAAATGGTGATCTAGCACTTCTTGTATTATCCTGGGTAGAGCTGGAACCAATTCTAATAAGTGAAGTATCACAAGAATGGAAAAATAAGCACCACATGTACTCACCAGCAAATTGGTTTCACTGATAAACACTTAAGTGCATATATAGGAATAATATTTATGGGGTGTTGGGCAGATGGGAGGAGGGTGGAGGAGATGGGTATATATATACATAATGTGTGCAAAGTGCACCATCTGGGGGATGGACACACTTGAAGCTCTGACTCTGGGGGGAAAGGGGAAGGCAACATACATAACCTAAACATTTGTGCCCTGTAATATGCTGAAATTAAAAAAATAAAAAAGAACTCTCAAGATCCTAAAATCAGAGGACCAAAAACAGAAGAACAAAGTAAGCTAAGATTAAACTTAGGAAACCAAATTTAAAGAAGCCACAATAGTTCAGAGAACTAGAATATAGATTTGAGGTTTATGGAAATACAAAAAAGAAGAATAACAATCTGATAAAGACTGAATAGGAATATAATCCAAAGTGCTTTCTTTATGGTGTGAATGGTGGTAATGATAATACCAGCAAACAGGTATGTAGCACTTATTATGAGCACTTTTTTTCCAAGTTCATTTAATTCTTTCAACCATCCTCTATAGCAAATAAAATGATTGTTTTCCATAAAAGGGGATAAGAAAGACAATGGAAATAATTACTTTGGAGTCCTCCACATATTAGAATATTATAAAATATTACATATAAACAAGCAAAAGTATTTGACTTACTGATGTAATTCTGTAACTTCAGTGTTACATAATGAAGGAATTAAAACAATTCTATAATTAAATAAGATATATTTTAGTACTTCATAAGTAGAATTTTTACTCAAAAAATTAATACAATAGTATAATGGCTGAATACAATTCTCTTTGCAAAGTAGTGAAAACAAATCAATGCGGAAAAATAAAACTTTACCCATATACACTGGTTAAGTGTTTTACAGAAAGCTTAATTTTACATAAACATTTTACTGCTTTATAAATATGAATTTTCAATCAATTCTTGGGGGAAATATTAAATTTTGCATCTCATCTTTTATAGGAAAAGTAGTCACTTTTGGCATGGGAGATGAATGGAATCTCTATTTTAAGCAAACGCATATGTCTTGAAAATTCAGAAAATTTTTACTACTACACTCTCTCACAGACTAAGTTTCTTTGGTGGCGGTCAGGGAGGGTTGGGGAGATAATCAAAAAGATTTTTTTATATATCAATTTCCTTTCCAGATTCATGTATTTATTTCCTTTCCAGATTCTATTTACAAAGCAAGGCTCACAATTTTTTTTTTTTTTGATATAGAGTTAAGTTTTCCATGATAGTGGGAAAGTTTTTGCTATACCTCTGTAAATATAGCCTACTAAATCTGATGAATCTTGATTAGACATGGGAAAAATACATTGTCTTTCACACACTTCTGTGCTAATAATTTAGGCTACAGAGAAAATTTAGAGGCTAAATCCTTATGTAAATTTATTTATTCTAAATAATTATTAGACCTCATTTTGTTGACTCATTATTGATCATTTAATAAAACCAGTTGGGGATACAATAATTCTCTATGTCTCATTAGTTTTCTGTGCCATTTTAGTCTATAGCCAATAGAAAGAAAAATATATAAATAACATTTATCACATACTCCATTAAGTCTAACATATGCTAGCTGAGCATACTGCAGTCAAATTGTTCACATATCTATGTGTGTGCATGAAATTGGTGCAACTCCTTCACTAAAAAATATCTAGTAAATGAAACTATAGTCCAACAAGTGGAGTTATTTTAGCTTTACGTTGAAAGGATACATATCTCAGTTCAGAGCCCTCTTTGGCTGAAAAGTCCACACTTCACAAGCAATGCATTATTTTGGTTTATCTTGCTCTTTCTTCAGTTATAGAAGGTCTAATCAGCACAGGACACAAAAAAGACATTATGTTAATTTAATGCTAAGCAATTGATACACTAACGAAGCAGTTTGTAAGGGAGAAAAGCACTATGTATTAGGCTTGTAAAGTCGTGGCCATCTGGAGTATCAGCGTGAAATTTGGTCTCCATGTTTGCATTAATGCCAAGGTTAGCTGTATTTTCTGTTTCTAAACTTCCTCTCACAGGGAATTAAACGTACACATTTCTACAATCTTTTCACCTCTCATGATAAGCATAAAGTGTAGTAACATATGGATAGGGGACAACATGATAGTCAAAGCAATTATTTGTGGTTTCTGTCTTCATGGGAAATCAAATGGCAATTGAGACATTAAAGACTGAGCCATGTCCACACAGTGAACATTTCTTTAGCTTCCTGGTCATTTCCATTGGGGTCATCTTGCTGTTGTACTGCTATGAGTCAAACACTTCGATTTTCAATTCCTTAGGATAAGGCATCTCAAAATATCTGTGACAAAGGATCATTTAAAAAAATTCAAATCTCTAAGAAATGGATACATTTGTGAATTACAATGAAAATGAATTATTAAATATAAGTGGAAAAGCCCCACAAAGACATGCAACGAGCAAGTTATATTTTGTTAGTGTTAAATTCAACAGACATGAAAGTACAATGTCAATATACTCTAAATATTTCAAAATGTTCACTCTCAATTTGGACACATAGATAAATCTGTTTGATGTGCACTGGACTCATATAGGAAAATATCTAATAACACAGATTTTTGAGTTATCCATGGTTTTATGAAAATTGCTCTAATAAAATTTGAAAGATAATCACAAGCCAACCATGCTTTTGAAAGACTGAGGATGTATCTTCATAATAAAAATAAAAAAGAAGTGTCACTGTGAAATGTCAGAGGTATCAACTGTCAAACTTACTACTTAAGGAAATCAGATATTTTATAGTTAATAGCCTAATATTTCCTAATTCTGGATAGCACTGTAAATTATATTCTTAATTTTATTTTCTAAACCGTTCATTGCTTAAATATAGTAACATAATCTATTACTGTAGATGAATCATTTATCACTTGACCTATCTAAGTTCATGTTTAATAGTTCCAGTAATCTTTCTCTATAGATTTAGACATTCTATATACTTAATTTTTGTGGACACTGTGTATTAAGGTCATATTGTCTTTTAATGAAAGACTTCCTATCTAAATATTGGGAGCACTCTTGGAAATCAGTCTGCCAAGTCAGGCAAGCCTTTTTAGAGATTGGCTCAGCTGAAGTCAGTCAATTTGCCCAAAGGTAAACCCCTTCTTGAGGCAGTATAAAAGTTTGGCTACCTTTCCTTAACTCTAAAATGGCATTTTACCTCCACAGACCCCATGGGGCTACTTGAGTCTTTGATTTTTTTTAAGTCTCATGAAGACTTTTTCTCCTACCCAGTACTGTTTTGTACCCTTTCCTACACAAATATTGATTTGAGAAGCATTTCCTCAGTAAAGTTTCTGCATGCTAAACACCATCTAAGAGTTTGCTTCCTAGGAAACCTAATCTGAAAGAATGATTTTGGTTTCTATGAATGAAGAGAAGGTTTTCCTCTTCCTTTTAAAGCTATATATCATGTATCTCTTTTTTATTCCCCCTTATTGTGCATGCTAGAGTATCTTCTCTAATATCTAATTGAGAATGTGAGAGGTAATAAATATATTTGCCTTGCTCCTAGTCTTCGGGAAAAAGTGTTGTCATTCAATTATGCCTGATGCTAGAGGTAGGTTTTTAGTAGATTTCCTTTATCAAATTAAGAAACTACCTTACATTGCTTATTTCCTGTGCATTTTAGCATGAGTTAGTTATTCAAGTTAACTTGTTTAATCTTTAAATATTTGGGGTTTTTTAGATTTTTTTTTATAATTTATTAAGAGCTGGACTTGGTGAAGGTTATGCTGTTGAATGTATGGTTGGCGTTGTCTTCCTTTAAAATGTGTTGACTTTTATTTTGATAGTCAGTTAAGTTAAATGTGGATCAGCCTTAGCCTTTCAAAGCCTTGTTTTTGATGTTTGCTTTGGAGGAGCTAGAACTTTACCTCTTGAATTTGTTTAGCTTTACTATGAAGTTTAAGTCTTCCACAGATTCTACTGAATTCCCTAGGTTTTCAAAATGTTTTCTCAAGTCTGCTTAGCTGAAACTTAAATGCCTACCAGCCTTTTTTGAGTTTTAGGCATTGCTCAGTTTATAGCTCCACAGAGCTTTCCATTGTCTGGCCTTGTGGAAATTCTCCCTCCCAATGCTCAGGCTACTATTCAATAAAAGACTCAAGGCTAACTCCATGCATGCTTTCGTAACTCATTCCCTGCCTTGCTTCATTGTTTGGTACTATGATCTGCATATTCTAGCCATTTCAGACTCCCTTATCTTTAAACTGTTTCCCCAACTTAGTGAAATCACAGTATTATTCATTTTCTTTCTTTGTGCTTAGGTTTCCCATCTCTGTACTACAAGTAGAAACACTCCCACACAGAAAGCCAGCAATACTGTAAAACTATCCCATATTCTCAAGAATCACTTGGGGTTTTCAAGAAATGCAAAATTGTGTCTGAGATTAGAGAAATAATTTAATTTCTGTGAAGCTGTCTTAGTGTACAGCTGTCAATGTGTGGCATTATCATATGCATGTTTCTAACATTTATATTATTATATAAATATAATATTTATATTATGTATCAATTATTTATTAATATTATTATGTATTAATATATTATATGTTAATTAATATATTTGTATATTATATAACATTATTTTTAAGAAATGGAATCTTAGAATGTTGTGAATGTCCAAAACTTAATTTATAATCAGTTATTAATTCCATCAGTTTTTTTACTCAAAATATGAATGTTGATTTTTATAAGAGCCATTTTTATGGGAATGTAAATCCCATGTAAATTTGGTATCCTAGAGGAAGAGTGAGAATCAATGAAGATAGAAAAGCAAGCTTTTATTTTTATTGTTGTTGTTGTCATTACTCCTACCTAAAAGTCTTGCCTTAATCCTTTACTTTTTTCCTCAACTTTCTCATAGCCTTCATAGGACATTCACATTTATTTTATTTTTAACACCATTGTCAAACTCTAATTCAATGAAAAGAGAGAGATACAAGAGTTATGACCCTTAGTTCTAGAGTCTAAAATATACTCTACTTGAAAGAACACACAACATACCTCAAATGTTAGATTTTTTTTAAGTTGGCTTTATATGATTTCCAGCTGAGTTCTTCAAGTAGATCACAGAGAAGTCGAATTAATTGGTGCTTCTCTGAACCAAATAGCAGTGCCTATGTCTAGTTGCCCTTCTCAGATCATTGTGGCACTGAGCCTTATGATGCTATTGTGCAAGTGTTCTCTGGTGGTGGCTGTCCTGGGTCATAACCTGATTTTGAAAGCAACAATCACTGATTCTACAAAAGTCAAGATTCAGACTTTATGTATTTTCTGACATTTATGTACTACTGAAGAATAGCTTCAGAAAACAGTCATGAAAGAATCTTCATTATTAATAGTATATTTGAAGATTTGATATTTTGAGATACAATTGAAATAATATTTGCCAAACTGAAGAGGAGGCTGTTAGAATACATTTTGCATGTTTTACATTAAATAAATTTAAAAAAACAGATAAATTTTATTTGAAATCTAAAGGTGAAACCAAAATGACATGAATATCCACAAGATAATATTTTAATGGCTCCTTCATAACCAGTCCTTCAAAAGTTTTAGCCATCTCTCAGAAATTTGCTTCATAAGTTCTAGAAGCCTTTTGAATTTCTTAAGAGTGAGGCAGCAAGAGGAAGGAATAGTTGCCACTTTTGCTCTACAAATTTCTTTTCAGAAAGCTACTTCATCCCCCTTGAGAACTGGTCTTTGTCACAACTACAAATTTTTCCTTAGACAAAAATATCATAAGCTATCTGATTTTAAAATTGAGCAAAATACTTGATTATACAATTTTCTAAAGTAGAATACGTATGGCCAAAAAGTATATAAAAAGGTGATCACAAAAGTCAACTCAAATGGATAATAGACTTAAAAGCACGAAACCATGTGAATTCTAGGAGAAACTGTTGGAAAAACTCTTATAGACATCAGCCTAGACAAATAATTTACAAAAAAGACCCCAAAAGCAATCACAGCAACAACAAAAATAAATGAGACCTGATTAAATTAAAAGGCTTCTACACAGCCAATGGAACTCTCATTAGAGAGAATAGACAATCTACAGAATGGGAGAAAATATTTGCAGGATGTGCATCCAATAAAGGGTGATAACTAAATCTATAAAGAACTCAAACAAGTGAGCAAGAAAAAATCAAATAACCACATTAAAAAGTGGACAAAGTACATGAACAGAAACTTCAAAAGATGATAGAATAATGACCAACAAACATATGAAAAAATGTTCAATATGTCTAATAACCAGGGAAATGCAAATCAAAATTACAGTGAGATATCACTTAGCTCCAGTGAAAATATCTCTTATCAAAAAGTCCCCAAACAATAAATGTTGGCATGGATGTGGAGAGATAGGAACACTCCTACACTGCTGGTGGGACTGTAAACAAGTGCAACCTCTGTGAAAAGTAGTATGGAGATACCTCAAAGAACTCAAAGTAGAATTACTATTTGATCCAGTAATCCAATTATTGGGCATCTACCCAAAATAACAAAAGACATTCTATAATAAAGACATCTGTCCTTGAATGTTTATGGCAGCACAATTCACAATTGCAAAGATGTGGAAACAACCCAAATGCCCATCAATACATGACTGGATTAATAAAATGTAGTATATGTATACCATGGAGTACTACTCAGCCATAAAAGAATGGTAAACTAATACATCTTGTACTAACCTGGGAGGAACTGGAAACTGTTCTTCTAAGTGAAGTATCACAAGAATGGAAAAACGAACACCACATGCACTCACCATTAAATTGGAATTAATCAATCAACATTTATGTGCACATATAGAAATAACTTTCATAGGAAATCAAGCAGGTGGGAGGGGTGATGGGAATGGGTAAATTCTTACCTAATGGGTACAGTGCACACTATCTGGGGAATTGGTCACACTTATAACCTATGCTCAAATGGTACAAAAGCATTTATGTAACCAAAATGTTTGTACCCCCTTAATATTCTGAATTTTTTTAAAAAGATGGTCAGTATCACTAATTATAAGAGAAATGCAAATCAAATGACAAATATCATTTCAAACTTAGGATGGGCACTATGAAAAGAAAAGAAAATAAGTATTAGATGCAGACAAATTGAGACCCTTGAGTACTGCTGTTGGAAATGTAAAATGATGTAGACATTACAGAAAACAGAATGTAGCTTCTTCAAAAAAATTAAAAATAGAATTACCATATGATCCTACAATCCCACATATGTGTATACATATATATGTGTGTGTATATATACTTGTCTATATCAAAAATAATTCAAAGCAGGATCTGGAAGACATTTGCAGATCCATGTCCATTGCAGCATTATTAGCAAAAGTCGAGAGGAAAATCAACCCTGATGTTCATTGACAGATGACTGGATGAAGAAAATGTAGTATATACCTACAATAGAGTATTATGTAGATTTAAAAAAGAACATGTGTATGTCTCAATGACATTATGCTAAGTGAAATAAGCCAGTCACAAAAGGACACATACTATATGGTATCTTTTATATAAAGTATCTAAAATAGTTAAAAATCATAAAATAAGACAGTAGAAAGGTGGCTGCGAAGGGCTCGCAGAAAAGGGGTGTGCTAATCAGTATTTACTGGGTATAGAGTTACACTTTTGCAACATAAAAAATTCTACAGATCTGTTGCATACTACTAAACTGTATACTTAACAATGATTAAGGGGGTAAATTTACTGTTATATTTTTTATTATAATATAATATATCATAAGCTCATATGACACAAAAAAATTATCATAAGAATAAGGATAGGTTAGGGAAAACACTCAGTAGGGGATAGTACTTGATACACAATTCTCATGTATCACATTTTTCTCCAAAATCTATTAAAACACATACTCTAAATAAGGTACAAACTACTTAACCTATATTTCAATCTTGCTCAATTTACCTCCTCATACCCTATCCTCAAGCATAATTGAATTCTACAAAATTAGCTCTATGGGCCTAAAAACTCTTGCTTTGTTTATGACATTTCCTTTATTTAGAATATTTCTCTACTATCATATGTCCAAATTCTACTCTCCTGTAAACCATCAGTTCACATCAGTCAGAAAATGGATGGCAGACCAACCTTCAAATTACACATTGTAGGAAGTCATTCCTCTGCCTATACCTTCTATGGACTTATTGTGCTTATCTTTTGGTGGAAATATCCTATAACAAATTCTGTGACTACTTCAGGGTCTAGGTAGTCTCCTTTCTCCTGGTACTTAAGCTGAAAAATAAATTTCTTTTATACTAAAATCTGTATCAATTGATGTATCTATTTTTTTCTCATTTCAATATCCTGCTTTCAGCTTTATTACTACTCTTGTGGCTAATTTTTATGATTAAATAATATTCTACCCCTTACTGTGTTGTAAATTTATCCTCAAATATTTTACTCCCTAACATCAGTCCTAATAGAAAGGTAAGAAATGTAAACACAGGAGATCTGAAAGAAGAGGCCTAAAAAACACATGTGGATGCACAAATGAATAGACCACTCCCCAGCTCTCCCCAAATCTCATCCTCAGCAGTGGACTTTGGCTACTTCCCTGAGAAAGCAGAAGCATTTGATTGTGAGCTCTCATAGGTTTATACTGCCTCACCCTCTTTTCTTTCGATCTCCTTTTCTACTGACTTTTCCCCCTAAAGATACTTTCTTGTACATCTTCCAAAAGCCCTATCTTAAAATTTCCTTCCAGATTAGCTACTTTCTTTTTGAACTACTTATCTGCTCAAGTCACCTTCATCTTAAGGAGAAAAAACAAACAAATCAAATACTTTACAATTACTCCTGATATACTATCTCATTTCTATGAATATCTTAAATAAACATTAGATTTTTCCCATGCTGTTGTATTTGCTATTCAATTAACTTCAATCTCCTTTCTTATCAGTGACATTAGTGAACCACCTTACACCAAAACCTCCAGTGATTTCTAATTACCAGACATTTAGAATCTTGTATCCTATTCCAAAACTGTAACATGTGACATTGTTGTTTACCACCCATTTTCTGAATTTTCTCTTTTTATGACAAAACTGTATTCCTCTTTTTCCTCTGACTTGTCCGTTCTTATGTTTTACTTTGTTGCTTACCATTAACTTTGCCAAACAGAATATCTAAAGAAATGGACTCTTGTAATGGCGATGGGAATGCAAAGCAGTGTAGTGCTTGACTTTGATCAAATTCGACAGGAGGCAGCATTATGAGTGCTTCATGGTATATATCATAGGGCAGCTTGGTAACCCTTTCTTTTACCATTTACCAGCTGTGTGACCTCAGGCCAATTTAACTTTCTCTTCCTCATCGTAAAATACCACAATAATAATAATATCTGTCTCGTAGGGCTATTGTGAAAATTACAAAATAAAATATGTACTGTGTTCAGAACAATGATTGGAACACAGTAAGCACACCTTTTGTAGATTATTAGTTGTAATGTTACATGCAAAGTAGAATAGAAGATAAGTGAATGTGAACATACACATTTCAAATTTTAGAGATTATTATAATAGTTCAGGTCTCTATATATTGGGAAATTCCTCAAATTATTTCTTACCTTAGATTATGCAGATGCTTTAGATCATTATATTGTTGAAGCTTCTCATTTTTTAGAAGATGAAACTGAAGTAAAAAGAGTAAAAATACCATGTCTTGGTCCTATACATACATAGTTCTGTGGCTTTTCCATGTGTAACACTTCTTTGAATGGGAAATATATGCCAACTTGCTCACATTTAGATAATAATATAAAAGTAAATTAATGAATATACTTACAGTGTCATTATTTTGGGTCAGTATATCCCTTTTTTTATTCTGTAAAGAATTCTCTAATTTGTATTTAACTTTGACTATTGCAGGGATTGAAGGGGGCTGAGAGAAAAGGAGATTGAAGAAGCTTTCATCTACTAAAATTTATTGGAAAAAAAGGAGATATACTAAAAATAAAAAAAAAACCCTCATGTTATATTTAATCTTTTATTTCTAATCTTCATCAATTTTCACTTCTATTCCCTATTAACAGGAGTTAGAGACATTAAAAAATAAAAGTCAAATGACTTATTTGAGAGCCATGTTACATACAACCCTCATTCATAGATATTCCTGAAGATCCATGTATTTGCATATCCTTAGAGACAGTGAGACCAGTGAAAGCTTCACTGCCTGTTATGTCAGTTCTTGTGGATGCCATTGCCAGTCCAGATAGGGCCAGTTAGTCATGATAAATACCCTGGGTGGAATGATCACAAAACACGAGCAAAAACGTGACTTCTCAATGTTTCTGTTTTTCTTTGTACTTTTTAATGACAATGTTTTGCTATAGGAAGAAAGGAAGAAAGGAAAGAAAAGTCTGAAAGGCTTTTCTGGTTAGGAGGGTGTTATCCCTAGGGTCAGGACCAGCTGCCTGCCTCTGTCACAGCTGACAATTGTCATTTCCTCTGCTGGAGAAAGATGTCATTGAACCTAGTACTGCATATTCTTTATCGCCTATGAATAATGCAATACCATAAGTAAAATTATCTTATAAGAATTTAATAAAATGCAGAAAGTAAAAGAAAAATGTCTTGATCCTCAGTCTTGACTTTAATGCATAATCCAAATATATTCCCAACCAAATTGTGTTACACTGTGTTGTTAATTTAAATTTTTTTTTTCTATCTATGGGAGTAGGTGGATGGTACAGTTATTACCAGATTCCATTTTTCAAAAAAATTAATATTAACTTTCAGAAAAGAGAATGTAAACTATAGTTTTTCAGAAATATAATTTGTGAAAAAATATATAGATGTTATGAAGACCATGACACAATTTTGCATTTTATCCTTTTCAAATAAATAAGAAATTATAGCCAAATCCTATTGGGAGGGAAAATGATATAGTATAACTTTCCTTCAACTATGTAAAGGAGCTTTACTAACAGCAACTTGGAACTGACTTCTGGAAGTTTTTGTAAGTTTAGCTAAAGAATAGGATTATATTCTAGCTGGTTAGAAAAAAATAGTGATGCAAGACAAATTAACTTACTCAAATTGGTATAGTATTAAAAAAAACAGGCCTCATGTTAAAGAGTAATAAAGTAAAAGTTTTTAAAACATACATGCTAATATTATTCTAATAAAAATGTTTAATTAATTGGACAAACTTTTACTGACTAATGTAAAAGCTGTGACACTAGCTGCCAAATACTACAAGGCATTCAGAGTTAGTATTGACACATATATTTAAAGCATGGGCATAAGAGTGAAGAAATCACGGGCTGTATAGACAATGTCAACTTTAATATCAATCTCCTGGACATTTGATATATTCAACAGTATTTGTCACAATATATCATGAAACTTGAGATATTTGAGCTCATAATTTCATTCAATTTAATAAAAATTGATTGACAAAGTGTGCTTTATTTTTGTTAAAAATATACTAATACTCTTGGAGAGTTCAAAGATTTTATGTTTGTGACTAATGCTGAATAATTTGTTTTTTAGACCTACTTTTACAATATAGAAGATACAAGTATGATATGGATAATTATTTCTTAATAATATGAGTTAAATTAAGCACAGTGATTTTTTTCTCAAAGATGTCTCTCTTAATCTTTGACGCCTTTGCCTTCTGTCATAATTGCAAAACAGATTTTTCCCGTTATATTCATCTGCCTCTCTCAAACCTATAATTTTTTTGTCTTGAACAAATGGATTCATTATCAACACTAAAGTTGAGTATTAAGGGAGAGATTTAAAAAGTGGCATAGGTATTACAGAATTAATTTGATTTTTATTAAATTATGATCTCTTCAGTAGATGTATTAAAAGTGGATTTAGATTTATGGAGAAAGAAAGAAAGGAAGAAAGGAAAAAAGGAAGAAAGGAAAGGTGGGACAACAGTGTGCACAGAGTTGCCAGGTGAAAGTCTGAATATATGAAACAAGACTTGTAATTTGGGTACCCTATAAATGTCTGTTTCTATGAATTCTAAAAGATGACAGAAGCAACTTAATGAAAGGCCATGCAGTAAAGTAATAATACTCAAAGAGAAAGGAAAGAAACCTTTGTAATTAATTTGAATAAAGCAAATAATTTGAAACTCTTACACACTTTTACATGGAAATCACGTGACAGCTATTTGAAAATTTGATCGATAGGAAATAAATAGTGCCAACAAACCACAATGGAAGTCCACAATTGTTAAGAGCCAACTTGACCACGAGGACAAAGGGGTAGAGACAGCCAGGCAGGGGTATCAAGCTTTAGCTGAGACGAAGGCAAGCTTGGAGCCTAACCACAGAATTCCAGCCCTGGAAAGAGTTACTGAGTCAGAGGCACAGTCGTATATGAACTTTGCAAATGTGGAAGATGGTGGGCATAAGAAGCAGCACAGTTGGCCCAAAGTAAATGCAATTTTCTTAAAACATTCTACATACCTGAGTTACAGTAAAAATATTAATTCTTAGTTCTTGTTACAGTGCCAGTGCAATCTTCTTTGTAACCAACTCATACTGTTAGTGGACTTTTATTCATAAGGGTATTGAACCAAATAGAGTCTCTGTGCTTGCAGTGAAACATGCAGGATTTATTAGACATAAAACCCACTAACCTGCTGAAAACATGGGAACATTTTCTTTGTTTTTTGTTTTCTGAGACAGAGTCTTGCTCTGTTGCCCTGGGTAGAGTGCAGTGGCATCTATTTTCTTCTTTTCTAATACAACAATGCTTTAACTGAGTTGAAGAAGCCACACATTCCAACCATGTTCTTCCCTTGTTATAGAAGATGACTTTTTTGATAAACAACTATTACTTTTTTCCCTATTATCATATTTTTGGAGTGTTGTTTGGTTTTGTAGTATCCATGTTGAGATAAATGGTGAGAAAATTCTCATTTAAAAAAATGAATCACAGGTCCAAGAAAACTACATACACTGCTAAATAAACATAACATTATTTTTTTCTTCCTTTCAAAAATTGTTTAGTTTATACCATAGGTAAGGCTCTAGACTTAGGATGGTATTCAACAATATATATCATCCAGGAAAGTGTAGACTATGCTATGTGATCAAACAACCAATTATAGCAGCATAAAACATTAGTTTATTGCTTACTCCCACTGTATGCTTGTCAAATGTAGACAGAGGGAGCCAACTCATTATAGTAATGCAGTAATCAGGGCATCCTTCATCTGAAATAGTGCCCATTGCTGTGCCAGAGGAATAAGTGCTCTAGAGAGTCTTATTCTTGCAATTAAGTTCTTGGTCAAAGAGGTGATGCACATTACTTCTGCTTATAAGGCATTGGTCATAATTAATCACAAAGTCACAATGACCACAAAGTAACCAGGAAATGCAATACTAACATAGGCTTGGAAGGCAGAAAGGCAGGAATATGTGGGCAGACAGTACTCATGATTTCTGTTATAGAAATGAACAAAATAGGTTTGATCTCTTTTTCTCTAAAATTCCCAATCTACTAGGAAAGTCAAAACAAAAATTAGGTAAACGAATAAACCCACACTTTTAAGTTATTATGAATACTATGAAAAGAAACAGTTATTAAAAATACTGGGGAAGGGCCCATTTTAGCTAATATCTCTAAAAACTATATTTAATCTAAAATCTGAGGAGTAGCAGAAGTTTATTGAATGTAAATGAGATAACTCATGAGGGATAAGGCATATAATAATCCATATAAGATGTTAAGTGCACATGTAAGAACTTGAGATTTTATTTTAAATGACCTAGGAATATTTTTAAAACATAAGTATTAAGTATATAGACTGCCAATAACAATATCCAAGAAAATTTAGCATAAATAAGATTTGTGAGTTGTTGATTTAGAAGCTCAATGATGTCATATCTCTGCATGAAGCAATTTATATACCTCTTAGATTTTCCTTTATCATAGAGGCCATACTACACCGTCCAATATCCCATATAAGACTGAACAACTTACTCCTCTAGCACATCAGCTGTCTACCCTCTCTGGCAAATGGAAATTACTATCAGCTCAAAAGACTCATCTTGCTTAAAGTCCTAACACTTTCCTGGGGCAACATGCACCCAATGGCTAGTGGATACATAAATATAAAGTCTTGGCCCCCTCTTTACAGCTAGGGAAAGTATGCATAGCTGTCTTAGCTTTAGATCTCCCAGTGGGATTGACTGAGGCCTTGTTGAGACTGCATCACACTCAACTTTCCCGCTGAGCAGTCCTGCTTCCCATTCTTATGCCACAGGTGCTGATCCTCAGAGGATTTTCCTAGACTTTATGTCCTGCTAAAGTTCTTGGATATATCTATCTCAGAGTCTGTTTTCTGAACACCTGATCTTTAACAATTGTTTCCACTGTCAACAACGGTGAAGATTCTGAGATTTTTATCTCACGTTCAAACCAACAATTTTGCCTGCCAAAATTTTATGGACATTGGCAGAAGACACACCACTAGAAGTACAAACACAAAGGGCAATTCATTATTCAGAGCAATAACAGTAGCCAGTTATCAACATTTATGCTCATTCTCCAAGCCCCATTCCCACAGGCTGTACAGTGAATGCCAGATGATATATTGCACTCACAGTGAGGTGCATCCCTTGAAGAAGATGATAAAATGGATTTTTACAACTGGATTTTCCTCCGGCTGACTAGGAATGATGGCCGTGGACCGAGACATTAGGTCACATTCAATTATTAAAATATTCATCAAACAAGAACTGGGGTTTTATACTGGTGAAATTATTTGAGATTAGTAAGTGTAGTATAAGATGCTATAGAAATATGGATGAAATAGTAATTGCAAATAAAATGGAATTGGATGTGTTTTGCTCAGAGCACTTGATGCTTTGGATAAATATTATGGAAGGCTAATGGAGATAAATCATTAATTAAAAATTTACTGTGGAAGCCAGAGGGCCTACTTGACAGCATCTAAAGAGACTTATCTCTTGCAGTCAGCAGGCAGACTTATCTCCTGCAGTCAGCAGGCAGAGAAAGCTGAACCCTAATTTTTAGGCACAAGGATGTTAGAACTGATAGTCATGTCTGCTGTGCCAAAGTCAGGGTCTTGATTAGGAAATAATTAGACACTGTCACATGTGATTGGAACATCTGAGTTGATACAGTTGAAAATCTTAAACACCCAGGTTCTCCTAAGCCTGCAAATATAGCCTACACATATCTATTAAGATGTGGTTATTTCTCCTCCATTAAAAATGATGCAAGACAACACCTGCCTCTGCCCCAGCAATTCAGTCTACTGCCCCCTAGTCTTTAACCCCCTATTTTAGGTTAAGTCACAGTCAAGGAAGTGCTGAGACTAGGGGACAAAGGAAGAAAAAGTCCTGTATTCTGAAGAAAGAAAGTATACAGCCTACCCCTACTAGCAGAAGGCAGGAGAGCAAAGCATATGGGCTGTATTCTGATGATGCTGAATCAAGTGGGCAGTGGAAGGGAGTAAAAGATAAAGTGGAAAAAGGGAGAATTTATCAATATGAGAGCTTTTCTTTTTCTTTTCTGGAACTAAGAATCTAATGCCCTGGCAAGAACCTTTGGAAATGAGGAAACATAGTATTTGGATAGCTCTTAGAAGCTTGCAAAATTGTATGGGCTAAACTAAGTGAATTGGAGATGCCAGGACTGCTGTGGCAGAAAGTTAAAGAAAGGAACAAAAGACTAAGAGGAGTGGGCATGCCAGATTGCATATGAATGCAGTGAAGAAAAAGAGTCCAGAAAAAATTTGTCCCTGGAGGAGTTGGAGGACAATCCTTTTGTCAAAGCAATGAAAAATGTACTATTGAGAATGATATCAGCATCACTGAGAATCTCAGTTGTGATTGTGTTTTCTAATCCAGGGTTGAAGGTAAGAAATCCTGTTACAGAACTGGGTCTCCTCATAGCAGTGGTTATAAAAGCATCCTCCTAAAATAGAGGCTGAGAGGTGGTACTTGACTGTCCAAAGCCAGGTTAGCACAATTATCATAGTGAGAGGCGAGGTTTATCGCAAGCAGCCTGGCTCTCAGAGGGGAAAAATTACCACCATGGTTCAATAACAAGAGTCGTATTGAACTTTAAGCTATGGCAGTCATCTGGACATTTTGGACTCCTCATATCAAGGGACTGGCAGTCAAGAAGAAAAAGTTTTATCTTGGCAAGGATGATTAGCCCTGATTATCAGGAAGAGGTAGGGCTGCTCTTAAAGAATGTGGTTAGGCAGGAATAATATTATGAACTTAAATGATCCACCTCAGTATTTCTTCGGACTCCATGGCCCCGTTTTGATAGAATGTCACCAGTTCAGTTGCTACAGCCTGAGGACAGCACAGTGATCTAGAGCACAGACAGCTCAGAGATGAGGCTGTTGGTTATTCCACCAGGTAAGCCACTCAGAGTAACAGAGTTGTTGAGATGGAAGGGAGTCTAGGATGGGTAGTAGAAGGGAAAAATATTCCTTATCAGTTATAGCCTCAAGACTAGGGATTGCTATGTGCTGACGAGAGCTAGCTAGCACTCTCGAAGTCATGTCTTCTTCTAGAGGGGAGCCTGCTATTACTAACGGATGCATGTAAGGGCCAGACCACTTTGCCCCAACTAGGGACATCTCTGAGAGCCATGTCAGATTCAGAGCTGAGGTCTTTTTTGTAACAGCATTGCAGCTCAATGTCTCTATCTGACCAGTCTTATTTCTTCTTTTCTCCTAAAATGATCTTCCTGAGATTATGCTCCAGTCATTTTTCTACATGTTAATCTCTGTCTCAGAGTCTGCTTTGTAATGAATCCAACATACAACATCCGTCAAGGGCAAAGATGGCTATGATAACTCCAAAGATCATGTTCTCACAAAGCCACTTTCAAAGGCAGAAAAAATAGGGAGTGTTGGTTAGAGTGGGGAGATCAGTTAGAAAGCTGTTGTAACAGTCCACAAGAGAAAAATTATGGCTTGGAGCAAAGACCATGTAGATAGAAACTTTAAAAATGGAGATTTAAGGCTGATTTGGAGAGATATTCAATTAGAAACAATGTATAAATGAGTGATAGGGTGTGAGGGGTTATGGATGTATTTTTAATCAAAGACAAATATTTTCTCAAAATAGTACAGCTCAGGCCAAGCGTGGTGGCTCATGCCTGTAATCCTAGCACTCTGGGAGGCCAAGGTGGGCAGATTGCTGGAGGTCAGGTGTTCCAAAGCAGCCTGAGCAAGAGTGAGACATCATCTCTACTATAAATAGAAAGAAATTAATTGGCCAACTAATATATGTAGAAAAACTTAGCCGGGCATGGTGGCGCATGCCTGTAGTCCCAGCTACTCAGGAGGCTGAGGC
The DNA here is from genome assembly GCA_008750895.1 of Mirza zaza. Classification (NCBI taxonomy): domain Eukaryota; kingdom Metazoa; phylum Chordata; class Mammalia; order Primates; family Cheirogaleidae; genus Mirza; species Mirza zaza. The sequence continues at coordinate 74,114 of VSMD01023677.1, read as the reverse complement.
AGCAGAATTGCTTGAGCCCAGGAGTTTGAGGTTGCTGTGAGCTAGGCTGATGCCACGGCACTCACTCTAGCCTGAGCAACAAAGCAAGACTCTGTCTCAAAATAAATAAATAAATAATAATTTTTAAAAAATAGTACAGCTCATATTTTTTGCCTTTTCTCTTGCTGATAAAAATATTTTTGTGTAACAAGAACAATAGTAGTTGTAATAATAACAATAGTGATAATGAATAGATTCAGACTTCTTCAAGATATACCTCTTTGTTAGGAATTTACTTGTCATGTACATGTCAGAGTATCTTCCCATGAGTTCTCTAGGTAATTAGTCTTATGGAATATTGCCTTGTTGGCTTGTCATTCTTTTTCAGCATACTTGTTATTATGTGGCAGGTATGCTTGTCAATCCTCTTACTAGCAACTTTTTCATGCATGTTTCTGTTAAGAAATTCAATTAGCAGGAAATGCTATAAAATGAGCCAAAAGCCAGGAAATTTATATTAAGGACTAATTTTTTTTTTGTGATGGCTAATCCTTAAACTGTTTATGGCCTTTATCTCACTCATTATAACTGAAAATACAAAGACCTCAGTTAGGATCATAGCTGGTAGTTATTTATATCTGCTACTCTAATTCCTCTTTTGTGTGAAAGGTCATGTCAATGTTAACAACAAATTGTGACTTCTTAGGTTAGTGGCCATTTATGATTCATTTAAATTTATTTGTAGATGTTTTTGGAGTGCAATTAACCTAAAAAATCATTTATGAATCCCTAAAATTGGGTCATGAATTGTTGATGATTATACTTCATTATAACAAAGTGCATGGTTAACTGAGTTCTAATGCTGCTAGATTATAAGTCTTGGGATTTTTGAAATCCAAGTCACTTTATGGCCATAGTTTTGCAGATAAAACATCAAATTAGAGACTTATCACCTATGTGTATTGACTTTAGCACAATTTTATATACTAAAATTAGTGATCAATTAACCAATTAAAACAATTTTTTTCATTTTGATAATGAATGTAAAACGGATGAGCTATCATGAGATGACACTTTAGGAAATACAATTTTATGTCTATGGTAAATTGGCACTTTAGCATCTGGGCCTAGAGAATATGATTTCATCAGTTGAGAAAAAGAGAAAAGTAGAGGCCAGAGTTGTTAGCAGAACTATGAAAAATAAAGCATTTTAAGCTGGCAATTAAAATGATTGTTTCTTAAAGATATAGAGATGTTACTGGAGCAATAGTACATTATATTTTAATTTATAATATTATGAGTTTATATAAATATCATAAAATCAGATTAAGAATTTTAGAAAGCAAAGATGATTTTGCAAAATGCTGTTATTATAACATCCAAAATTTAAGATGAAAAAATAAAACATTCTTAGAAAATGCCCTAATTTTTTTACACATTTAGAATTTTTAACAATATACAGCTATGTGTATGTATAACGGGATAACATCATAGTGGAAATGTAAACATTCTTTGACCTCGAGGGGAAGGAAATGAATATTTCAACATGCAAAATAGTCTTTCTCTGATCCTTCATTCATTCCAGCTCTGGAAAAGTTGAGTAAATTGGCATCTGAAGATCTTCAGAAGGAATTCAGTACTTTTTCTCCATTCTATATATTTTGCAGAGGAAACTCACCATTCATCCAGCTCTGCTTAGAAAATGAAAAAGCAACTTCTCTAATTTTGTGGTTTAGTGTTAAGATGGCTTGTTGTCAAAAGCCTAAATAATTGTCTCCAAGAGTTCACTCATTAACAAAATTGACAGAATAATTTGATCCTTACCTGCATACCTCCTGTCAGGGTTCTGCATTCTGGAAGAAGGAGGGCTATAGATTGAGTATTATAATGGTGACTGGGAATGTGGCTGCTAAACTCAGTTGTCTGGGTCCAAATCCTGCTTCCCCGTCTTACTAGACCTGAAAATGTAGTCAATTCACTTATGTAATTTATATTAATTTCTTCACATGTAAAATGAGATTTGAACAGTACCTGGCATTCCCAGACACATAATGAGCACTGGAAAAACACCATCTATCTCTAAAAAGTATGTTTTATAATATCAGTAATAAGATCTTTAAAATTCAAAAATAAATTAAAATTTATTATGTTTAACATAACAAAGGAATGGAACAAACTCTTTAAAATGTCACCAACATATATTGGGACAAAAAGTAATTTTTAGATGTTTTTCAATTTACTGGAAAGTGTGGGTTGAGGAAAAAAAACTGATTCTCAGTAATCTTCAGTTAAGTTTACATTTTATTATTCAGGAGATAAATAAATATAATTCTCTGAGATTAACTAAGGATGCATAAAAGAGTAATGCCTTCTAGTTAAAAGCTTTGCAATATGACACAACCCAATTTACCTCATCACTTTGTGGGCTTTTTGAATAAGAGAAAATGTGAATTGATTTTTTCTTTAAAATAACAAAAAAGGCTTTTAATAAATGGAATGTGTGAAAAATTTTGAGGTTTTAAATTGAACATTTTCACAGTAAGATCTAATCTCATCACCAGTTTCACACAGCAGAAGGTAGTTTAAATATATGTTAACTATGCTTAAAATGGCAGTCTTAGAAAATAATAACAATGTCTTCCAAAATATTTTTTTATCAAATTTGGGATGTTTTCATGGAGGGCGGATTATATTTGCTAAATTTTAAAATGTAAGTGCATGCAAAAGCAGAGATGTAAAAACATTTAAAAATAAGTCTATTCCAAAAGACTGAATCTGTTCTCTAAATACTGTTTTTAATTCGTATTTCATGCTTTGTGGAAATTTTTCATTTTTCAACAAAATTGAATTCTCTTCATTCAAGATAAAATGAAAGAGAAGATTTTTTAATTAAAAATTAATTTCTATTTCTTGGAAACTTGTAAGGTATTTCCTCCCCATTCCCTTTTCAAAAAGTAGTATATTTTGGGAAACATATGTAAGGCATTCTTTCCCCTTTTAGTTGGGTCAAACAAGAACTCGACTATTTTTTTTTTTTCTTAGTTTCAGTGTTACAGCAGGCAAATGTTTCTTGTATCAAACTGCAAAAGTTAATAAATTAATATAACAGCTTGTCTACCATAAATTTAAGAATAAATTAAATTCTCCAAGATAGTTGTCTGACAGCAAAAGAGCCTTTAACAATTCTATACTCCCTTCTCATTAACTGAATGATGTGACTATACCATCCATAGTTTTATAATTAGGAACTAAAATATATAAACACACATATGTGTGTGTGTGTGTGTATATATATATATATATATATATATATATATATATGAAATCTCCAATGTAACTTCTGTCACATGGTTGCTCTAAAAATGTCTGTTAATTCAATAAGTAATCACAGTTTTGCTCCTGAGTGGGCTGTAGATGCTTCAGCCAGTCAGCACTTCCACTGAAGTCTACTATAGGAGTCAGATAAATATAAAACATTATGTTTTTGAAAGCAGACAGAGTAGGAATTGGCTAAAACTACAAATATTGTGAACTATGGGTAGATAATATGAACTCAGCAGCTGATAACTGCCTTGGGAGTAGTTCAGATAATATGTAAGGACAAGAGTCAGAGAAACCAAGATGACACAGCTGGGGACAGAAAAACCCACAGAGCTTTTCAGGGATGCCTAGGGTAGGACAGTCATAGTCTGTTTTTTTCCTAGGACATCTGCTGAAATTTGAGGCTTCACAACTTGAGCAGGAAGCTAAGATCCTAAGTGAAAAGACATTGAAAGCAAAGCAGAATTATTTTCAGTTTTAGGAAACAAAAGCTAGAGGACCATAAAGAACATTCAGCACTCTCATTTGAAAACACTTGAGAGTGAGTAGAGTAGCATTATCAGTGCTGCAATCCAGCCGAGAGCCAGCACAGTCTCTGCCTGGATTAAAGGTACTGAAAAACACCCTGTCAACTCTAATGGAGGGAAAACGATACTTTCCCTGGGAGAATATAGCATTATTTGGGGCCTTCATGTTTTCTATACAAAACATACTGTGTGAAAGAAAAAAACAAAACAAAAAACCAAAATGCTAAGAGATAGGTCCACATGAGCAAAATCCATAACAAAATCAAGCCCAAAAGAAGAATAATTCCAAAAATTATTCAGATATTAGAGATCAATGATAAAGACATTAAATATCTATGATTACTATTTTCATAAAATAGACCAAAAGATGAAGAAAACAGCTGAAAAATGAAGATTTTGCCATACAATTGGAATATATAACAACAATCAGATAGATATACTAGAACTTAAAAATAAAGTATCTGAAGTTAACATCTAATATGTGACTTTTACAGCAAATTAGACTTCACCAAAGACAGAAATAGACTAGAAGATGTAAGAATATCAATCAATATCAATTTTGTAAACTGAAACACAAAGGGGATATAGGAATAAAATATATAAGGGTGTCTTAAATACTTATGGGGACCCAAGAAAAAGGCCAAGCATACGGGTAATTGAAGTTTCAGAGGGAAATAAAAGAGCAAATGGAACCAAACATTGTTTGATGAGATGCATTAATTTAAAAAATTCCCCAAAACAGCTGAAAGACAGTAACACAGATTAAGGATGTTCCTTGAACTTCAAAGAAGGTAAACAAAAAGATAACTGCACCTAGGCTTATAATAGTAAGACCATTGAAATACAAAGCTGAAGAGAAAAATCTGAAAATCAGCAAGAAGTAGTAGTAGCAGTAGTAGAAGGAAAAGAAGGAGGAGGAGGAGGAGAAAAGGGGAAGGAAAGAAAGAGAGAAAGGAGGAAGGAAAGAAGGAAGGGAGAGAGGAAGCGAGGGAGGAAAGGAGGTACATGAACATAAAAGGAGTAACAATGAGACTTAAGTCTGACTTTTCAATAGAAATAATGGAAACTATGGGCAATGGAATAATATGTTCAAAGTGCTAAAATATAATTAATTTATAAATTATATACCCATTGAAAATATTCTTGAATATAATGACTATAAATACATTTTCACACAAACAGAGAATTCATTGTTGGAAAGGAATGGAAAATGACAGATACATAATTATGCAGGTAAATTAATAAGTATATTAACTTAGCAAAGTAATAGTAATCTGTTAAAAATATAAATCTTTCATTTAACAGTTTTAATTTTCCCCCAGAAATCTCTGTTCTAAAATGAAAAGCCTTTAAGTAAGAAACATTACTATTGATTTTAGTGGACAATCTTTTTCTGTATCCATTCCCAACCATACTTAACCGGTATTCACTGGTAGAAAAAAAAATCAATTAAAGAATGACACCTTTCCAAAAGTGTTCAAATTTTGAAAGTAAATAAATGCAATGTGTGAATAAAATAAAATGTGAAAATTTCATTGTACTTGATAAAAGAACAGGAGACTAGACAATGGATGGAGGCTAGTGGCGAATGAGGGCAGGACAGAGTCATTGTTATAAAGGCAGGAGAGGGTGGGAAGACCCACATCCAACCAGGCATTCAACACCAGAATCAGACATACACAATAATAATTTTCATTGCTTTTAGAATAAGCAGATAATACTTAACTCATTATATTCGCATCATACATCATTGTGTGCTTCTTAAATAATTTAAATCACACATGATTTGCTTTAAATACTCAATTATCCATCTCATGTTTTCAGTATTCCATGGTCACATGGCAGGCGGAGCTCACGGTTATCTTGTTCTAAAATAGCAATTAAATGTATAACATAAAAATCACTTGGGTTGTCCTGTAAGTTATTTCAAATATAACTCATGAATGCAACAGATTGAAGAGCTACAAAAACATATTTACTTATCTCAATTTTGAACTGCACCCAAAATTTCAAATATTTATTCAATATATTTTTTGCTTAGAAACTGTTGTGTTGAGAGAATTCATTAATTTTTTAACCTGAAACAATAACGTTAAAATATTTCTTTCTGTGGAAGTAACATTTAAAATTTCATTCAAAGAGTGCTGTAACTTTTCAAAATCTATTATTGTGAAATGTCTTTAACTGAAAAATCCATTATGTCGGATACATATAAATTTGTAGATAAAAGTTACGTAAGAAACAAAATGCAAAAGTACATGTAAATGGTCTTTAGTATTTCCAATATTCTAGCATTTCCAGAAGAGAAGTGAAAGCAATCATTGTTATACTATAATCAGTAAAGAGTGCATATGGTAATATCTAAGATAATCACTAAAAAATAATAAAATTATTCAAAACTAACAATACAGGGAAAATGAAATAATAAAAAAATAAAATTTTTTTGATCAAACAAAAATATTTGATCAAAAAAAGGCCAAGAAAGGAGAGAAAAAATATATGTATAAATAGAAAACAAATAGTAGTATGATAGATCTATAATTACCTATATTAATAATTACTAAAAATGAATAGACAAAAACCTTCTAATTAAACATTTTTAAAAATATTTTTTTTGGTCAACTTGTGAGATATTTTCTTTTATCATTTTGCAACCCAGCGTTCTAGTATTTAGGGACTTCAGTGCAACTCTGCAGGCAGCACAGTCAAGATGCCTCCATTTGTAGAATTCCATTGTAGTCAACTCTCCCTTGTAGCCTTTTCAAAAGCCCAAACTCCGAGGGTCAATAAACTTAGAAATGAGATGCACAATCAGAAAAAAGAAAGTTTAAGAGTTAAGTAGTAACTTCTTCATACTGGTGTGAAAGAGACAATAATGGAATTATTGAAGTTAATTAATATACTTTGATTTTAAAGCTATGAGCTATTCATGAACAAAGAAGACTTTCTCTAACCTCATACAGTGTCCCATGTGTAATACTGAGGAATTTATGTCATCTGTGAATTCATGGCATTAGGGGAGAATTGACCTATTTGTTATAATTCAGTACATAAGAAAAAAGGGAAGATGTCTGATGATATAAAGACACATCCAAATAGAGTTACAAATTAATCACCTATAATTTAGATTCTATATAAAGACTTTTAAAGAAAATTTTATGGATACATAATAGTTGTACATATTTATGGGGTATACATGATATGTATTGGTAGCATTTCTATATGTCAACATGGAACAATCTGAAAAAGAAACCAAGAAAGCAATCCCATTTACAAATCTATAAAATATATAAAATAGCTAGGTATAAATTTAATCTTCACTTTAAGAAGTAAAAGATCCGTACAGCGTAAACCATAACACATTAACGAAAGAAATTTTAAAAGGACACAAAAGATAGATACATCAAGATTTTTTCAAAATTGCTCACTAGTTTCTTTATTTGTTTATGAATTTGTCATTTTGTTTTATTTTTGAAATACTATCACTTCTTAAACATTTGGATTTATCTGGTAAAATTTTTAAGATTGCTTTCTCTTTAAATTCTGAAAACCCAGCAAGAATAGGCCAGCATTCCTCTTTACAATTGCTTACAGATGAGTGTCCCTGTGTCTTGAGGGGTCAATGTGCTTTGCCATTAGCCGCAACACTCATGACTGTCTATGTCCACTGATAATAAGACCAGCCAAGTATAAACTGTAATTTATCATTTTGATTACACTGTTCTTTTTCTTAAAGATTTTGTAACACTTTTTCTTTTTATATATGACTACAAAATTTGGAAAAATAAAAGCTACCTTAATAGGGCACAGATTTCAAGAATAATCCCATCCACTTTTATCATTAAATTTCTACTTACCATGTGTACTTCCATCTGTTTATCACAATACTATTTAGTTAAATTGATTTTCTTTTTTTTCTTTTTTTTTTTTTTTTTTCAGTATATTATTGGGGTACAAATGTTAAGGTTTTGTATATTGCCCATGTCCCTCTCCCTCCTCCCACCCGCCCGACACCCGATAAATGTTATTCCTAAATGTCTATATGTCCACTTAAGCGTTGATCTGTTAATACCAATTTGCTGCTGAGTATATGTCATGCTTGTTTTTCCATTCTTGAGATGCATCACTTAGTAGAATGGGTTCCAGCTCTATCCAGGAAAATACAAGAGGTGCTATATCACCATTGTTTCTTAAAGCTGAATAGTACTCCATGGTATATATATATATATATACCACATTTTATTAGCCCACTCATGTATTGATGGGCACTTGGGTTGTTTCCACACATTTGCGATTGTGAACTGTGCTGCTATAAACATTCGAGTGCAGGTGTCCCATTTGTAGAGTGTCATTTGATCTTTTGGATAGATGTCCAGTAGTGGAATTGCTCGATCAAATGGTACATCTACTTGTATCACTCTAAGGTATCTCCATATTGCTTTCCACAGAGGCTGAACCAGTTCGCAGTCCCATCAGCAGTGTAGGAGTGTTCCTATCTCTCTGCATCCATGCCAACATTTATTGTTTGAGGACTTTTTGATAAAGACCATTCTTACTGGAGATAGGTGATATCTCATTGCAGTTTTGATTTGCATTTCCCTGATGATTAGAGATATTGAGCATTTTTTCATATGTTTGTTGGCCATTATTCTGTCTTCTTTTCAAAAATTTCTGTTCATGTCCTTTGTCCACTGTTTGATATGGTTGTTTGATTTTTTCTTGCTGATTTTCCTGAGTTATAAATAGATTCTAGTTACCAGCCCTTTATCGGATGCGTAGCTTGTGAAAATTTTCTCTCATTCTGTGGGTTGTCTATTTGCTCTCTTGACAGTTTCTTTGGCTGAGCAGAAGTTCTTTTTAATTTGATCAGGTCCCATTTGTTTATTTTTGTTGCTGCTGTGATTGCCTTTGGGGTCTTCTTCATAAATTCTTTGCCTAGGCCAATGTCTAGAAGAGTATTTCCAACATTTTCCTCTAGGATTCTAATAGTTTCACACCTAATGTTCAAGTCTACTATCCAGCGTGAGTTGATTTTTGTGAGAGGTGAAAGGTGTGGGTCTTGTTTCAGTCTTCTACATATGGCTATCCTGTTTTCCCAGCACCATATATTGAATAAGGATTCTTTTCCCCAGTGTATGTTTTTGTCTGCTTTGTAAAAGATTAGTTGGCTTGATGAGGATGTTTTTATAGCTGGGTTCTCTGTTCTGTTCCACTGGTCAATGTCCTTGTTCTTGTGCCTGTACCAAGAAATTTTAATTACTATAGCCTTGTAGTATAGTTTGAAACCTGGCAAATTGATACCTCTTTAAATTGATTTTCTAAATATTTTTAAAAGTCTAATAATATATTGATTCTTTTGTGTTTATGATCATTCTGTCTACAAATACAACTTTATATATGTTGTTTGCCTTCTCATACTACATCACAACTATTATTATAATGAGGAGTAATTCAAGATTAATTATCAGCTAAAGAAATCATGTAAAGAATTGAGGGAAAGGAAAAAGGGTTTTATGTTCTTAAAATAAATCACATCCTAAATAAGATGAATGGTTTAAAAAATTATAAATTTTCCTTGAAATTTTAATATTATCTCTGAGATAAAATAATAAATAAATAGAACTGTTTTTAGAGATTATCTCTTATTTAAAATTCTACACAAGCAACCACATATTTCATAAGAGCAGAATCAAAGGAAATTTAAGATCCTGATGATCATAGTTAAAGGCTAGTAAAAAGCAGCAAGGCTTTCAGTAAACCCCTGACATGGATTATTGACTGTCCCAGAAAAATGTAAAGGATTATATTTTTTTCAGAAAAAAATGTAACATCATTACATCTTAAATGCTATTAGAAAAATATTTTTGTAATAAAATCTAGAATGGTTTTCAGCCAGGTAAAAATATTCTCTCTAAATAATGTTCATTCAATTTTCAAAAGTAGACTTGTATGTCTGAAAATGATAAATATTAATGAGAATCTATCTGATTATAAAAAGCATTTGAGTCAATTGTGAATAAATTTAATTGCAATAGGTGGTCATTTTTGTTGAAATAAAAATTGGTAAGAAGAGACTTGTACTATGACACAATCATACAGGTTCTATAATACTGCAGCTCTAAATATTAATTCTCTTTCAATTTTATACAGTCCAGAAAATTGCAGTCCTAGAAATGTACTTTATAAATTATTAAGTCAAAAAAGAATTCTTTGCAGAAACTATATCATTTAATCAATAAGTATCCATATAAGAGCTTCTCTATTGAATTTTAAAGCTGTAGCATGAACTAAAAAGTTTAATGGAATGGACAAAACAACTACTTCAATTGAAACAATAAAAGGATTTGTCACATGTAAAGTTTATTACAATACTGACTTGCTTAAAATTTTATATTATGAAAGAGGCCAAAATTCAGCCTCTTATTTAATTAAGGTCTTTATTCATAGAAATGGTAAGGTTAAAAATAGACAAATGGGATTACATTGAACTAAAAGGCCTCTGTACAGCAAAGGAAAAAATCAACAGTGAATAAACAAGCTACAAAATGGGAGAAAATATTTGCAAACTATATACCCAGTAAGAGGTTAATATTCAAAATATATAAGGAACTTGATAGCAAAAAAATAATCTTATTAAAAATGCACAAAAGACCTGTATAGACATTTTTCAAAGGAAGACATCCAAATGGCAAAAGGTATATGAAAAAATGCTTGACATCACTAATCATCAGGGAAATGCAAATCAAAAACACAATGAGATATCACCTCACATCTCTTAGAGCTATTATCAAAAAGACAAAGGTTAACAAGTGTTGGACAGGATGTGAAGAAAAGGGAACACTAAAACACTGTTGGTGGCAATGTAACAAGAGACTTGTACAAACACTTTGGAAAAATAGTATGGAGGTTCCTCAAAATATTAAAAATAGAACTACCATATAATCCAGCAATCCCACTACTGGATATATATCCAAAAATAAATAAAAATAAAACATTGTGTTGAAGAGAGATTTGCACTCCCGTGTTTATTGTAGCACTATTCATAGTAGCCAAGATAAGGGATCAACCTAAGTGTCTATCAGCAGATGAACGGATAAAGGAAACTGTGGTATATATACACAATGGAATACTTTTCAGCCATCAAAAGGAATGTAATTTTGTAATTTTCAACAACATGGATGAACCTGGAGGACATTATGTTAAGTGAAGAAAGCCAGGCACAGAAACACAATTGCTGCATGATTTCACTCATAAGTGGAATCTAAAAAGTCTGATCTCATAGAAGGGAAGTAGAATGGTTATTACCAGAGGCTTCGGTGGTTATGGGGCAGGAGGAGGTCAGAAGACATTGGCCAAAAGATATCTAGTTACAGTTAGGTAGAAGAAAGTTTTTTTTTTTTTTTTAGTCAAGAATAGGTAAATATCTAGAGAAAGGAAGTAGGTAAGTGATTGCCTAATGCCAGGGGATTAGGGAGAGAGGATGGAATATGAGGAGAGAAATGAGGAATGACAAAAAATGGTAATGGAGTTTCTTTTTTGGGTGATGAAATTGTTCTAAAATCGATTTTAGTGATGAATGCACACTGTAAACATACTAAAAACCCTTGAATTATACTCTTTAAATGGGTGAATTTTATGATTTGTGAATATCTCAATAAAGTTGTTTATAAAAAAGAAAATTTAAAACTGACAATCTGAAAGTTAAACACATTTTAAAAACCTGTTATTAATAATGAAACAGGATTTGTCACTAATTAGAATGAATGAAGCCTTCTCTTAATAGAATTAACATTTCAAATTTGATACATAAGTATTATTAGTATTTCCCTGTGTCTGTAATGATTTTATATTGCTTTTCCTTTTTCTCTAACTTGTTAATATCAGAGTAGATCTAGATTTTACTATACTAATTATCTAAATTATAACTAAGAAATTCAAGTAGTTGTTTGGACGTTCTTATACTTTATTTGTGTACATTTGTATGTGTAAATGATCCAAGGACTGTATTAAATATTTAGGTTTTGGAATGTAAGAATTAAGAATTAGAAAAAAATGTATTTTATTTTCCTAATGTACATGGATACTTTCATTATCATCCCAATAAGTAGCAATTATGTTGCCTGGATTCAGTCAAGGGAGCAATCATGACATTTATTTCCTTTAAAACCCATTTTTCCTTTTACAAAGGAAATATTCAGTATTTTATTGCTTGATTTATAATATTATTTTTTCCATTGAACAATTTAGATTTAAAGACTAATCTTTAACTGTCATCTCCAACTTCAGTCCCCTCCTTATCCTCCCTTTTAAGATCACCTGTAAGCATATAGAGATCATTTTAACATAACTAAGGAATTATTTGTCTGAGTAAAAGTTGTACTTGTGAAAAAGTATTTTTGTAAGTCTAAGATATGTTTTCACAGGGAATTGAATCCCTTCCTTCTGTGAATATTTTAAAAATGACAGAAATACTGTTTTTTAGTGACTCAAATATTTCTGCCTAAGGGCAAGAAAATGAACTCTATGCTTTTTAAACTTCCTTCAATCCTAGCAATTAAACCTTCGAAAAACTAGGAACAACTGCCTTACTAAATCAATAGTTATGTAATAGCCTGTAGCATTCCATCATAATTAGTCATTTTAAGGGGCTTGCTCTCTGAAAGAAAGAACAGATGTATTAGTTCAATTAGTTCACATTAGTTCAATTAATTGCTTTCATGATTTTCTTCTTTCTACTCCTTCCTCCCTCCTTCCTCTCCGTCAATTTCTGCCTCTTCTCCTCCCAGCCTATTACCTTACTTTCATTCCTTTCATCTATTTCTTTCATAACTAACTCATGGTTCTACCTCATTTGAAATCAATGAGATTAAAAGTTTTATTAATTTGAAACATAACCTGAATATTTTAGAGTGTTTTGAAAATATTTGAGGGGAATTTGAAATTATACTCTTATTTTCAATGATGTATTCACATATAAATCTAGTTAGGAGAAATAATTTAAAATTTCAGAGTTCCTGTGTCAATCTTGGACTAATGAGACTTTCAAAAATAATGTATGAAGAATTATATATTTAAAATAAAGGTATTCTTATTTGTGATAATAGGTTTTATGGATATGTGTATAGTGTGTGTGTATGTGTATGCTCACACATATTTATCCTCTGAATTTATTGGATTTATATATTATTATTCAGTGTAAGTTAACACAAGGCCATTGTCATCTGAGCTTATCCTACCTCATATTTAAATAAAATTGTGTTTATTCTTCTCTGTATTCTTTGGGGGTTCACGTGCTCATTCCAGGATTTCTATAGATTCTACTGTCCTTACATTGTCATGGTCACTTTGGGGATCAATTCGTGCATTTAATTCCATTTCAAAATTGAAGATTATTATTTTATCTCTTATTCATTTTGACTTAACATAGTATAATAACAGGTCTCTTTTCACCGATTAGCCTACTTCCCAAAGAACATATTGTTGTGACCACTTTGAAGAAGTGCTGAATTTATTATTGCATTCCATTCTGGTCTGAGAACATACTAAGTAATATTTCTATTTAAATTTTTGAGGTTTATTTTATGATGCAAGATATGGCTTTCCTAGATATTATTCAATACACACCTCAGAAGAATATATATTCTATTGGTACATTTGATGTTCTATATACATCTGTTAGGTCTACTTAGTCACAATGTTGTTCAAATCTTCTATTTCTTTGTTGATCTTCAGCCTATTTTATCCATTTGTGAAAGTAAATATTTACATCTCCAAGTAACATTGTTGAGTTGTCTATTTCTCTTTTCATTTCTGAAACTTTATATCATGTATTTTGGTGGCCTGTCATCAGGTACACATATGTTTATAATTGTTATTATGTCATCCTGATGGATTGACCCTTTTATTATTATAAAATATCCCTCTTTATCTCTGTAACATTAAAGTATATTTTGTCTGATGTTAGTATCACTGTACCAGCTTTCTTGTGGTTACTGCTTGCATGGTATATCTTTTCAATCCATTTTCTGTCTATTTTCATATTTGTATCTGAAGTGTATCTCCTGTAGATAACATGTAGTTGGATCTTGTTTTTCTTTCCTCCAGTGTGACAATCTCTGCCTTCTAATTGAAGTCTTAATCAATTTTTATTTAATGTTATTATTGGTATAGTTGGATTTATGTTTATCATTTTTTCTTCTATATGCCTATTTCTTTTCACCCTCTATTTCTCTTTTACTGCTTTTTAAAATATAGGTATTTTCTAATGTAACATTTTAATTTTTAATATTTCATCTATATCTCCCCATCTTCCCTTAATTATTACTCTTAGAATTACTATATACAGCACAATTTATCAGAATTTAATTTCCCCTGCCCATGTTCTGCTAGAAGAATTTCTTTCAGTTGTAACAATTCTAGGGAGATATATAAATTTTACTTCTGTATAGTCACTTCCCCATTTTTGTGCTATTATTGTTGCACACATTACATCTATGTATATGACAAACCTAGCAATTTATTGTTATAGCTATTACTTGATGTTATGGAAGTGAAAATTTTTGTTCCCACCAAAATTCATATTGAAACATAACTGAAGTTTATGAGGTTTATGAGTTTACAAGACAGTATTAAACGGAAGGGACTTGAGAAGGTGATTAGGTTTCACCCTCATGGAAGGGATCAGGGCCTTATGCAAGGGCTGGAGGTACCTAGCTAGATCCCTGTGCCTTTTCCTGCCCTCTGCCATGGGAGGACACAGCATTCATTCCCTCTGGAGAATGTAGCAACAAGGCATCATCTTGGAAGCAAAAATCAAGTGCTCACCAGACACCAAATCTGCTGGCATATTGATCTTGGACTTCCAGACTCCAGAACCATGAGAAATAAATTTTTGTTCTTTACAAACTACCCAGTTTCAGGCATTTCATTATAACAACACAAATAGACTAATACTCTTGCCATAATTTTGTCTTTTTAAAAAGCTGAAAGAGAAATATGGTACATGTATATATTTATAGTTTCTGTTGTATTAATGATCTTGTTTACTATTTCTGATCTTTTCATTTGTTCCTAAAGGTTTGACTTACTGTTTGCTATAGTTTTTTTTTTTTTTTTTTTTTTTTTTGCCCAGTAGAGCTTTGAACCCAACTATCAACTTTGTGATATTTTTGGCGAATATACTACATTTCTATATATTTTAGGCCCAACAATACAATCATATACATATTGCTTTATCCCATTAGAGCCCACTGTGGTACTTGGAAATGTAGTTTAATAATTTTCCCCAAATTATGGCAATTTTCTGCCATTACTTCCTTGAATAGTTCATGTGCTTCTGTCTTCTCCTCCCAGCATCTCCACCACATGAGTGTTGGTGTGCTAAATGACATGCTGCGTTTATCCATGTCCCAGCTCATTATTTCGCCACTCTTTCCTATCTCATTCAAATCACATAATCTTCAGCAATCTATCTTCAATTTTGCTCATCTTTTCTTCTGGCAGTTCAAATACATTGTTAAGACCTTCTTGAAATTTTTTAATTTCCATTATTGCACTTCAACTATAGAATTCCCATTTGGTTCTTTTTTAAAAAATAATTTCTCTTTATTGATATTTTCTATTTGATGAGACTTTGTTGTCATACCTTTCTTTCCTTCTTTAACACAGTGTCCTTTAGTTTTTGAACATAATTATAAAGGCTACCTTGAAGTGTTTGTTAAATCCAATATCTGGTGTTTCTTATGAGAAATTTATGTAGCCTGGTTGTTTTTATTTTTTTTCCGCAGTAATGTATTGAAACAACTCTGAGTATTGGATGCTCCTGCACTCCTCTAGAGTTAATTACCATTGTTCACTTATTTATTTGTTTATTGACTGGCTGGACTATTTTACTGAAATCTATTTCCCTGCAGTGTGGGGTTTCTGATATTTCTCCCCAAAGGTCTGTTTCGACTTACACATGGCAACTTTAGCTGACAGTGGTTTTAGCAGAGCTCCCTTTGTCTGTCTCTACCCCGGACTATACCAAGATGATAAGTGCTGCTAATTGCAGATTGCTCTATTGTTTTAATAATGGGCTGCAGAGGTGAGAATCCAAAGGCATCAGAATTTCTCATTCAACCCCACCCCCTCCTCTGCCATCTATTCCTAAGGTTAAGCTGCTAAGGAATGCTGCCAAGAAGTAGGAACTTGCTTCTTCCCATGGGCTCTAACTCATGGGATGGGGGCTCTATCTCGGGTACAGCAAACTGAGAAAGAACATTGAGGTCTCACATATAATATATATATATATATATATATGTATGTATGTATGTGTGTATATATATATATATATATATATATATATATAAATTTCTTCACAGATTGCATTAACTGTGGTCTCCTTTGCAAGGATATTTACTGACACCAGTATTTGAAATATTCTCCTGACACCAAGAAGGCCCTTCTTATCTATCTCTTTACTGAGTTCTTTCTGGTAAACTAGCTGATCTGAGGTTCAGCTTATATCTCTAATAAAGTACCAATTTCTCTCATTTGCTTTTTAATAATCCATTTTTTTTTTAAAATACTCACATGTTTGAACTCCCCCAAACTCTTCCTTTGTGAAGGGCTTTGTAGCTCTGCGCTGTATGTCTTGCCCCTTCCTTAGGGCAAAGTCTCTGAGCCTGCGCTCTGGTGATTGGGGCAAAAAGACTAGCATGCTCCTCTCTGAGTGACACCCCTGCTTTGAGAGCTGGGCACTTGGATGGGGGGTTAGTCATTGGTATTCTTAGTTTGCTTCTCTTGGTTTTGGAAACTTTGCTTTACAGACACGCCAGAATAAAGGCAATGAGACCTCAATGTTCTTTCTCAGTTTGCTGTACCCGAGATAGAGCCCCCATCCCATGAGTTAGAGCCCATGGGAAGAAACGAGTGAGTTCCTACTTCTTGGCAGCATTCCTTAGCAGCTTAACCTTAGGAATAGATGGCAGAGAAGGGGGTGGGGGTGAATGAGAAATTCTGATGCTTTTGGATTCTCACCTCTGCAGAAAATTGGCTTATCAGTATATTTCTTTCTCCAAGAGAACTCTGCTAGATATCCAAATTTTTTTGTTTCATATTTCTATGTTTGAAAGATTGTTCCAGTTGTTGAACAAAGAACAATATGAAGATGAACATGAAACTCTCATATTGTTTTTATGAAAATGATCTTTTAGTTTAGAGAGTTACGATATATTTGAGTGCACATAAAGCTTTGAGAAGAAATGAATTACATAATCAATCTCCTTAGACATATAAAAGCACATGACATTTCAGTTTTCCATAACTTTCATTATTTGACTTCCACGTTCAAGCAAATAGCTTCCAACCATTTGTCAACTTATTTGTGCAGTTAATTTCATTATTTATGTATGTGTTGAACAAATTTTGTTTTAATATATACGGTAAGTACTGACAAAGCCTAAATCTTAACAAAGTACAAAATTACTTTAGTACCTAATTTTTTTTCCTTTTAAACAAAATTCTGAAATGATAATTAGTCTCTTCTAAAGTGTAGCATATGGAAAGCACTTTTTTCTTCATTATTAAATGTATTATTCAGAATATAGCAAAACTAATTGGCTATAAAGCAACCTTTAAAAACAATACAGTTTATAAAATATATAAGCACTATTAGTAATATGTAAAACCTCACAGTGCCAACTTAATATTTTTTCATATTTATATTTAGTCTTTAAACCTTAATTCCTACTATCTAAGCAACAGATATAACTCTATAACTAAAAGTCTGAGATGATTAAATTGCTCCTGACATCCACCTTTTGTGATCATAGTAGGAGATACTCCTTTGAAAAAATAACTTGAAAATTGTCTGGTAAATGGTATTTTTGTATGTGAGTATGGGGCTTTGTTTTCAAAACAAGTTCTCACATATCAAAGGTAAGTGTTTTAGTTATCTTGTAAGACCATGTCCTTGGATGCCACGCTGTATACCACTGTTTATACATGTTGAATATACTTAATTTTCATTTAACTCATATAGCTGATATTCTTATTTTTGAGCACAGATTCTATAATAGTTCTGGTGGATTTTGGTGGAAAGTATGCTAAAGAAAAGATACTGTTGGAATAAGTTAAAAATGGAGGATAAAAGGAAAGAACCGAACACAGGAGCTGGCACCGTAGAAAGCAGTGGCACACTCCAGTTCCAAGCATGGGTTTATCAAGCTCTGATGAGCAAGGAACCAGCAAATTGAATTCACAAGACAGGGAAAACAGAGGTAGGAGAGTAAGGAATAAATAGACATTTTTTAGCTTTGCTTTTTGTTTGTTTTCTCATGAATACTGTACTCATGACAAGAGTGTACCAGTAATATAAAAAAGTTTTAGGGATAAAGCCAGAAAGGGAAGTATATAGAATATCTGGACCCTGGATATAAAATGAATATTTATCATATTGAGTCTCCTGGAGGTAAGATTCCTGTCAAATCAATTATAAGAGCTATTTTTTTTCTAGATCTGCAAAAAATGATGGTGGTATTTTAATAGGGATTGCATTGAAGCTGTAGATCACTTTGGATGGTACAGACATTCTAACAAGGTTGATTCTGCCTACCCATGAGCATGGTATGGTTTTCCACCTGTTTATGTCCTCTGCTATTTCCTTCCTCAGTGTTTCATAGTTCTCCCTGTACAGGTCTTCTACCTCCTTAGTTAAATATATTCCTAGGTATTGTATTTTCTTTCTTGCTATTGTGAAGGATATTGAGTCTTTGATTTGGTTCTCAGTTTGACTGTTATTGGTGTATAGGAATGCTACTGATTTCTGTACATCAATTTTGTAACCTGAGACTTTGCTGAATGTTTTTTATCAATTCCAGTAGTCTCATGGCAGAATCTTTGGGGTTTTCCAGATATATGATCATATCTTCAGCAAAGAGAGATGATTTGACCTGTTCTGCCCCCATTTGGATGTCCTTCATTTTCTTCTCTTGTCTGATTGCTCTGGCTAGGACTTCCAGCACTAAGTGGAATGGTGATAGAGGGCAACCTTGTCTGGTTCCGTTTCTAGGCAATAAAGCTTTCAATTTTTTCCTGTTCATTATAATGTTGCCTGTAGTTTTGTCATGTATGGCTTGTATCGTTTTTAGGTAAGTCCTTTCTATGCCTATTTTGTTAAGCGTTCTTATCATAAAACAGTTCTGAATTTTGTCAAATGCTTTTTCTGTATCTATCGAGAGTATCATATGGTCTTTGTTTTTGCTTCTATTTATGTAGTGAATTACATCTATAGATTTGTGTATTTTGAACCATCCCTGTATCTCTGGAATGAAGCCCACTTGGTAGTGATGGATTATTTTTTGATAAGCACATGAATTTGTTTTGATAGGATTTTGTTGAGAATTTTTGCATCTATGTTCAAAAGGGATATAGGTTTGTAGTTTTCTTTTTTTGTTGCATCCTTTTCTGTTTTGGTATGAGGGTGATGTTGGCTTCATAAAACGTGTTGGGGAGGATTCCTTCCTTCTCAATGTTGTGGAATAATTTCTACAGGATAGGTACCAGTTTTTCTTTGCAGGTCTGGTAAAATTTGAGTGTGAGACTATTTGGTCTGGGACTTTTCTTTAAAAAAGATATCTGTACTAGAATGTTTATAGCAGCACAATTCACAATTGCAAAGATGTGGAAACAACCCAAGTGCCCATCAATACATGAGTGGATTAATAAAATGTGGCATATGTATACCATGGAGTTCTATTCAGCCACAAAAACAATGGTGATCTAGCACCTCTTGTATTATCCTGGATAGAGCTGGAGCGCATTCTACTAGGTGAAATATCGCAAGAATGGAAAAACAGGCACCATGTGTACTCACCATCAAATTGGTATTAACTGATCAACACTTAAGTGGAAATATAGTAATAACATTCATCGGGTGTTGGGAAGATGGGAGGGAGGAGGAGGAGATGGGTATATATAGGTATATATAAACCTATATATGGGTATATATAGGTATTTATATACCTAATTGGTATGGTGCACACCGTCTTGGGGATGGACACACTTGAAGCTCTCACTTGGGTGGGGCAAAGGCAATATATATAATGTAAACATTTGTACCCCTATAATATGCTGAAATAAAAAAAATAAACAAAAACAAAAATAGAAACTAGAAGAGCTTCATTCTTGTGATTTCTAGTATGCCATCATAAATATGAAGTTTTTCACTTCTGTTAAATAGGAAACCAATGATGATACTGCTTACTGAAAACCATCTGTCCATGTTCATCTATATCAACAAACTTCCGAGCAATTTGCATTAGCACAAGCTGTTATTTCTGTCTTTGCCAATGCTTAATAATGTCAGGTGATTTTACTTCTTCTCAGGAAGCATATTATATGAAATTCTCAATGACATATCTGATATTCCAAGAAGATATTATTTTTATTCTTTGCAGGGTAGAAAAAGCATTACAAACTCTAAACCTTTATCACTAAAATATGTGCACTGAAATGATTTCAATTTCATTTATGAATAATGTTAATAATGGCTATCTAATAATTTAAAATATTTATATTTTAATTAGTATTTTACTTAATACTTTGTATTTTTTTCTTTTAATCAATCAAAAAGGAGGTATTACCTGTTCAAAGGAAGCTTAGCCATGTATTATGCATTTGGATTCCACATGTAAGAATTCACTGAGCAAAGAGTTTTAGGTATTAAAAAGGGACATTAATTTTTTTGTAAAGAATTGAAGATATAAAATGAGAAATTTTAAAACCCTTAGTCTTAGATATTTCAGAATTAATACTGGCAAACTAGAAGATACATGGATAAAAAGTGTCTATATGGATATTAGAATGAAATTATGATTCAAAGAAGAAAATACTGTGTTGAGTGAAAAATCAGACATTTTTCCCCAAAGGAGTTCTTGAATAGAAACAAATCATGTAAAATCACATGACTTATTTATAAATTTAAAAACCTATTGAAACTTATATTTTCCTAATTGGTGAGATTTTTATTCTAAAAAGAAAGAATGGACTATAAAGCAAGAAAATTTAAAAAAACACTTTTCTTATGTTTATCCAAAAAGAATTTACCTTTGAAAGAATTATGTGTTACCTTTGAAACTTATAATTTGTACTATAATTACATGTAGATATTTATATATATAGTTATACATTGATACCTTATAAAACCCGAAAAATTACCAAGATAGAAATTACTTCAGATTAACAAGATTTTAATGATCAATATAGCTTTTTATATTTACAAGCAAGCTAAATTATATTGCATATGAAAGATAGTTTTCTATATTTTAATTCCATGGATCATGCAAAAATTCGTGCTAGACAATAAAAAGATATCTCATTTTTTCCTTCCCTTTGCCTTATTACCATTTTTCCCCCTATGCTTAATCCCACCTTTGATATAAATGTTGGAAAGATAGAGAATTATAAGAATTTCTCAACTTTCTTCCCTAACCTCCAGGTTGTCAATATATGTGTATTACCACACTCTTCTAATTCCCATACATTCATTTATAATCTTACTGAGCTGTATGCTGTTGTGAAGTCTAAGGTACTATCCAAATATGGTTTGTAACATCATATCAACATGGTGCTCTTGCACGATATATTAGAAATTCCCCCCAGACTATATATATATATATAGTCATTTTATCTACCTACTTGAATCCTTCTCTGCTTACTTTAAAATGCTGCTAGGAAAAGAGGGTGTTATGTAGAATTTATAGGTATCTGTATAATTTCATATATCATTTTTAAGAACACTGCCAATGACCACTACAAGCATATTCTTGAGATAATATGACTGGATTAAATTGAGTACCCCAAAATTAAAAGGAAATTCACAATCATTTATTCGTGTTTGTCTTAATTCTGATACAGGCTGATGAAGAAGAATATATATATATATATATATATATATATATATATATTTCAGCACATTATGGGAGTACAAATGTTTGGGTTACATACATTGCCTTTGCCTTTCCTGATTCAGAGCTACAAGGGTGTCCGTCCCCCAGGCAGTGCACACCGCACCCGTTAGGTGTGAATATACTCATCTCCTCCTCCCCACTAGAAAATTGGTTTAAAAAAATCAAAAGTAGAAATACACCTTGTACATATTTGAGACATACTGGTATAATTTTTAACAAGCAATGTATTATTTATTTAATTAGACCCACAAAATGTTTATTCACCATGACTTGATTACTCCCTGACCGCCAAGGCTCTAGACAAGCTTCTTCATCAGCCTGTATCAGAATTAAGACAAACACGAATAAATGATTGTGAATTTCCTTTTAATTTTGGGGTACTCAATTTAATCCAGTCATATTATCTCAAGAATATGCTTGTAGTGGTCATTGGCAGTGTTCTTAAAAATGATATATGAAATTATACAGATACCTATAAATTCTACATAACACCCTCTTTTCCTAGCGGCATTTTAAAGTAAGCAGAGAAGGATTCAAGTAGGTAGATAAAATGAAAAACAAAAATGCTATTACTGCTTAACTATACATTTTGTTACTTGACAAATGCCACAAATCCACTTGATAATTTCTCTGAATTTTTGTTTCGTATTCTGAAAATATATTAATATTGACTCTTACTGCTGGTTCCCTTTTATTCTTTTCTAATAATGTCTTTTTTCTTAATTATCAGTACCAAAAAGAATTATTGATTCCTAACACATTTCTGGAAAATTCGGCTGACAAATTAAGTAAAAGCTAGAGAAGATAAAACTTAAAGGATTGATAATGAAAAAGATGAAGCCATATTTGTTATAAACAAGTCACACATTAATTATATATCATTACATAACTATTTGAGAGACTCTTTTTTTCCTTTATGAAGTAATTGGCATCAAGACTGAAGCTACTAAGTATATTTTCCATCTACTAGTTTGTATAAAATATATTTATATCGTTTTGAGATAAGCAGATATTTACACTGACACTGTCTATGGCTGCAGATGTTATTTTCATATTATTTTAATCCTGCCTGATAATTGTGGATAGGAAAATACATCTATCTTTATATCTATTATCTATACCTTATCCCCACTCCACAAACAATTTATGATGCTGAATGTTAACCTTAATGGTAAATTAGTTATATAAAATTATTTTTTGTTTCTAGAGAAAGCATATACAAAAAATCAAAATATATATTTTTCTTCAAGGCATTGGTATTCTCTTAGATATGACCATATAGTTTTATTTCCACTCAATTTTTAAATCTACTTTTTAGGAAATAAAAATGAAATCCTTCTCTTAAATCCATCTTTCCTTTTGTTAGAGGATTCTGTTTGACTCCACATTAATAAAGTTAATTCTCCCATTTTTAGTGCCATTAGATATGAGGAGGCAAAGATGGTAGAGCACCTGCTGCCTATCAGGCTGTGAAAGCAATGACATGGGCACTGTAGAAATGGACCATTGCTGTTTGCCTTGCCAAAGCTCCTTTACATATGCACACACACATATGCAAATATATATATATGTGTGTGTGTGTATGTATATGTATATATATATATATATATAATATCTTTGTCTGTGACTTGAAATCCACAGCAAGAAGCATATCACAAAACAGGAAGCACCAAAACGTATAACAAGAAATGAGTTGGGCACACAGCTGAGTTATTGTTAACAGAGTTGGTATCCCATAACGATCTCTATACAGCCTGCAGATTCAGTGTCCCTTTAGTATAGTAAAATTTTCTTCCGAGAGAAGAGAGACCTTGATTCTACTATTTATGCATTCTCACTATAAAATTTTACAAATATAGGAAGAAGAAAGACACTAGTATTTTTTGAGCATCTCTTGCAAGCCAGATATTATCCTGGACACTTCAGAGAAACCATCTCATCTAAATTTTTGGAAAACTAACCCATATGGAAGCTAAAGGGAGCTAATTTCTAAACTGTGAAAGCTACCTTATTTGCCCCTACAAATTTATGTCCATACTTCTCCATTCTGCCTTTCTTTATGTCAGTATGATTCCTGAGTCCACTCACTTTTGATTGGCCTCAGCCAATGGTGAGCCCTTAGAAGGAGATGTGAAAGATGAAGAGCAAGATCAAAATATTAATTCATCTTGCTTCTTCCCTTCCAGTCATTGTATCCAGAGCCACTGACTCAGACAAAGCACAGGCACCACAGTATATTGGTCCTTCTGATTTTGAGTAATGCAAACTCTCCTCCAGACATGGCCATGGTGAAGAAGTGGCTGCTAGGAAGTGACAGGTTACTTCTCTATCCTTTGTGTTATCTCTCCCCCACCACCACAGCCATTCATCTGTAAATAAACTCTCCAAGTGTTACCCTAGTCTCCGTGTTCTGTTTGTTTCTGTTGGAGAATCACTTCTTTTGAACTATTTAAAATTAGAAAATTCTAGCTCAAACATTGTTTCTACATGTTGTTGAAATAGAGGTTGTGCTGTGCCCCCAAATTTCTGTAAATGTTAAGGGTCTTGGTTTTTTTTATTTCTGTCTCTGGACTCCTTCTTCTATTAAATTAATTATTTTTTATTATATTACTGTTAACTACTTCCAGCCATTGTATCTCCATATGTTTACCGAGGGTGACTTCTTACTTGGTTTCATGCACACACATACATAGACACACATATGCACATGTGACATTTGTGATTCTAATGCTACTAAGAATTGAGAAGGCGAAAGCATAGGCAAAATGCCATAGCCACAGAAACAACTACAATTTGGATATTAGAGATTTCTCTTTTGATAAGCTCATTTATCTACCCCATTACTGGAAAATTTTACAGGTGTTTTACATTTGTGGTATCCCAATTTCACACTACCTTTCTCCTGCCATTCTTTCTTCTTCCACTATCGTCTCTATGCTCTTATCTGTAATAATAGCATCCAAGATCTCTTCCTTCTCCTATTTTCAGAAATTCAAATCATCTTCTCTCTATTATACAGAGAAGTTAGCGTTTACACTTTGAAAATCTGTGTTTATCACGTTTTTCAGCAAATTGAGTCTGTCTTCTATGCAACAGAATCTTTTCCTTAAAAAGGAGGCTATGTATATTGTATGTATATAATTTTCTATGATATATGAAATGCATATACATGGTACAGAGGCATACATGTGAATGTATATATGTGTTTGTGTGTTTATGATTTTTCTTCTATGATGAACCAGGAATTCCTATTTGGAAACAATGTATAAAATCACCTATTTTGAAAATATGCCTATTTCACCCTGCTTTAATGGAATCCTATCTGAATTTCCAAAAGAATGTTTAAAAACATCAGAAAGTAGGAGAAGTATCAACTAGGCTTTCAAGAACTACAAGTTTAATTCACAGAGAGGGTAGATTCTTCTTCTGGCAACTGGATCCTCAAAGAACAAGGAGAGGCTGTTAAGCCAGGATCAGTCAGTCTCCCAACTCCTTTGGATTGTCTCTGTTCTCAGGCAGATTTTCTCTAAAGTGCGGGATGTCTAATATGAGTTTGCTAGGGTAGTAATAACAAATATCGCAGACTGGGTGGCTTAAGTAACAGAAACTTGTTTTCACCCAATCACGGAAACTAGAAATCCAAGATAAAGCTTCTGGTAGTTTTAATGTCTTTTGTGATCTCTTTGGCTTGCCGATGGCCACTTTCTCACTGTGTCCTCATACGGTTCTCTAATCCCTTCTATAAGGACACCACTCAAGTTAAGTTAGGACCCACGCATATGATCTCATTTTACTTTAATTACCTCCTTAATGTCCCTGTCTACAAATACAGTCACATTCTGAGATACTGTGGGTTAGGACTTCAACATATTAATTTCGTTGGGATACGATTCAGTCCATAACATGTGGCTTCCAATAACTCAGACTTACAGATATTGTTATTTTGTCATAATTTTGAACGAAGTTTTGATGCTAATTTCCATTAGTCAAGCTTGGTTTAAATTCTCACCTTTGAACCAATTACTGGGGTTGAAAGATGAAATATAGTATCAACAAGGTCTTTATCATATGTGCACTACGATAATCAGAGAATGGATTTTATTTCATTTACCAACATGTATTAATAGTTGGGGAGAAGATTTAAAACAGAAATCACCAGATTCTTATTAAAAAGATGGGTCAAAGTAGGCTGGGCAGGCATAAACAGCAGATGTCCACTACAATTTACCCCATTCACTGCTCATAATCAATATATATTCATACTCCCTTAATACACTCGCAAAAATTTCCTTTTCTAACATAATAAAATTATTTTGCATGTATTTTATAATATATTCTACCTTTATCTCATTTTCAGGACATCTAAAATTTCCAGTCTTTCAGAGGCAGCTACTTATTTCATAAACATAAAACTAGATGATAAATTTAACTAACACAAGCACATTCAATATTCAAAAGCAGAGGTAAAATAAGTTCTCTGAAATAAATTCTTTCATTTGGCAAAGGGAAGAAGGAAAAATACAAAGAATGATAATCTTCTTATAACATACAATATGTGCTGCTGAAAGGGTTAGTAACTCCTTGCCATAGAGAAATTTGTTTCTTGGTCTGCCAATAGGGCAGCCCTTGTGTTTCATCTCTGTGAGTATCCACTTTGCCTTTGGTTTTTGTTGCTCATGTTTTAGAAAAGTATGGGGAAGCCTTTTTTCTGGAGGTCTGCCATATTTTAGTACAACTTCAAGTTTCTGATTCATGTCCTGGAATTTTCTTGAGAAGTTTGAGCAAAAATAGGTCTTTGTTGATCAGGCTCGTAGCTTTTCTAAAATTTAACACCATAAAATGTAGTTCTTCTGACCAGTTGATTTCTGTTTGCTCCATAGATTAATACTGAAAGCCAGAGATTTTATTGAGTCATGGTTCTTGAATCTAAACCATGTCCTGGAGGTTTCTGTCTCTACAAAAAGGATTTATACTACTGGGTGTATCTCACTAGCCTTCATTTAAATGACCCTCATTTTCTCTGTCTGAGAGCAATGGAAAACACTAGCTGGTCTGAGAGAGAAGTACAACTAATCTGTCCCCCAGTGTCCATGCTGTTAATTAGAAGTTGGCTTTTTCAAGTTTGGGTAACTGCCATTTTGTCAGGCATAGGTATAAAGTAGCCAGAAAGAACTAGTAAGGAGCATGAATATCAGATTTCCCCAGATCCCGATCTTGTTTTCTGCTGTGTCTCCCTCCTCTCTGAATTTCCTCCTATAATCTTTAAAGTGGAGAATTCAGCTTGCCAAAGTCTGAAAGGTCCATGGTTATCAAACTTTCACCTGTCTTAGTTTGATGTAACCATCCTTGGCAAGCATGCATTTTTTTTCCTTTTCTTTTTACAAATAGTCTGATATTTTATAGCAAGACACATTAGAATATCTCTATAGGTAGGAACATGATCTAATATCTAAGTTTAGCAGGTGCTTGTTCACTATATATAATGTATGCTATTCAATAGATATCATCGACTTCCTACTTGGAAATAGAAAACTTTTTTCTACCTCAAATAACACCTCAATTAATTTAATTCTACATGCTGGGGCTTATCGCTTGCAATGATCCTTTACCAGATACAACACAGTCTTTGAGGAACATACAGTAAGAATCTTACTCACCTCACTTAATAACTAGTATAATACTTACTGGTATGAACCAGTAAGTATTTAACAATAAGCTCTCAAAAAAAATACCAACATATAAAACATAATTATTTTATGTTTTATTGATTAAAAGATGATTAGCACACAATTGACAAATAATGTTAAAATATTTATGTCCTTTATTGTAAATTCCATATGGCCAGTTGGTTTCAGAGAGAATTTTTGTTCATTTTTGCCAAACCCTTAAATCCATAGTTAACTGGTCTGAATTAGTGAACACATATACTTCCAATATGAATATTGGTTGCTATTTTCATATATGTTAATGAGTAAGATGAAAGTGGAATGTTTTTTAAAAAAAGACTCATTTTGGATGTTTACTTGTTCACCAAAGACAGAAACAATTACTTTTCTTAATCTTATAATTTTTGAGTACCAGAATAATGTCCTTAATATGTCAGGACTATTGACAATGTAACAGAGACACAACATAATTTTAAGAATAATTTGTATTATTAACAAATTCCTAATAATGTTATTAACTTTATATAATAAACAAAATATTGAATCAAGCCCTGATATGCAGTGTTTGCCTATTACTATGGTGTAAATACTGCTATCAAGACTGAATTACAAGTTACAACCTGAGATCACTAAATAAGAAGTTGAAGAGAAGGGCACATTAGCTCACCATTATATGGTGTTGTCACAATACAAACACAATAGACATGAATAATTTCAGTAGCATGGATAACAGTGAAATGTAGTAAAATGATTAGGAAGTGATGAATTTTAAGAATGTATTACTATCAGTTTGAATATAATTTATTTAATTATAAAGTAATATGCTTTTATTTTTAATAATTGCTGTTTAATAAATACCTCACAGAATTCCTAGAAATTTAATAGTTGGATGTCACAAGCTAATATGGAATATATGAAGAATACTATTGTAGGTAACTACAAAGTCTAGAATTATAGCTAGTTTTAGAGTCAGGTAACAAAATAATGTGGTCAGAATTTCCTTGCTCTCATCCAGAACACAGGTAGGATTAAGTTTCATGTCTATATTGGGCCACACGTTAATACTTGAGCAAATGAATTTCAACTGGCTAGGTGGGATATGGTGGTCAGAACTGGGTTATGGGACAATTTCTAGAATTGGGGGATTGATCAGGTTCACCAAAACCTTATAGTCTGAGACTTAAAAACATGTTATTCCCCCAAAGAAAATCAGAGCACAGAAATTGTGGACATTTATTGTATACACTTTCCAAAAATATACACCTGCAGTATAAAATAGTAACTAGTAATAAGAATAGTTAATATTTGCTGAACATTTACTGTATTTTAAACACCATGCTAAATACTTTTATACATTATCTCACTAGACAAAACAATATTTCACCATGTGTGTTATTATTTATCCTCATTTTAAATATGACTAAGTATCTAGGGATATCTTTACATTTAAGAGCACATACAGAAAATATGTATTAAAATCTATATGCCATTTTTGAATTGACTCCAGATTTACATTTTATATAGGGAACCTAAAACACTTGGTGAACCCCATATCCTGAACCTTAAAAGTCCATTCACTTGTTTCCTGATCCTTTTGGTTATGATGCCGTAAGACATTTTAGCCTCAGGGCAAAGTTGCCAATTTCCTTGAACATGGGAATAAGGGAGACGTATTGTCAATATAGGAGAAAAAGAAGTAGAAATGGTTCTAATGTAGGATGTCTTCTTTAGGAGGACAATAAATAGTAAGTTAATTAATAAAAAACATGGCAATGACTATGTTTGAATAGGGAAACAAGAAAGAGAGGACTAGAGTGGTACCTTGCAAATAATGGATGGAGGCTCAGCATATATATGTGCAAAAATGAGTAGAAAAAAACTGAGAGAGAGGAATAAAAAATGTCACCTTACTATTTCTTTATTTTAGGTCTATGCAGTTTGATTAAGTTCTTCCTCACAAGTACATATACTCTATGTAGACACATTGAACTGCATTAGATTTGCTTCCAGAAATTCAGAATCACTTTTTAAGGACTTGTCTGGTACTTGGAATATCATATGGAATTCCAGTCATTTCTTAGCATCTCCTTTGATTTTTAAAGGTCAGTTTTCAAATATTTTATATGTATAATACAAGTCCAGAATACTGAAAATCATTTAATAAAGATAATCAAATTAATAAATCAATTAATCCAAAAACAAAATAATAGTCACCTAGGATCCTGCTACGTAGGGATAATTGCTGTTAAACATTAGGGCCATACACCATTATGTGGCCAATTTGGTTCTATACCTTTTTCAATATGCTCAATTCTAACTCTTTAACGTGTAGCCCTTGTTCTGATCCCCAAGTCTTTTCTTCATTCTACTATTATCTCAAATTATTAATATCAGGGTCAATATTGTCAGAAGGAAAAACTTGGGCCTGAGAATTAGGATTCTTGCATTATTGTCCTAGGTTATTAATCACCATCATATAATATTAGGTCACTGGATATCTTTAGATATATATTAGCAAAGATGAATTATAGCTAACAATATATTTCAAAGTATGAGCTATTGTGAAAGAAAATCAGATGAGGATGAAATTATCTAAAATAGAAAGTATGAAAAATAAAAACCAGGGCATCAGAAGAGAGACTGGGGAGGGGAGAGTTTGTTTTATTCTTTTTAATGATTTTCTTTAAAATTATAGACCTAGATATTAAAGTTCATAATATTAGTCGGCTCAGATTGTAGCTATCCATTGGAGCTTCCCACTTTTGTGTTTTCAACTTCTAGTTTAGGAAATTTTATTTACTTGTTTCTGAGTAAATGTATATTCATTCCAGTATAAAGTAAATAAATAAAATAATATAGTAGAACCAATGCTTTAAAAAATATTCTCTAATTCTGATATTTTTTTCTTCCAGATCTCACTTTTAACATCAGTAATTTTTTTAAATTAATGGCATAAAGAGTTTAAATTTATTTTTTAAATTTCCCTCCA
This sequence comes from Mirza zaza, assembly GCA_008750895.1. NCBI lineage: Eukaryota > Metazoa > Chordata > Mammalia > Primates > Cheirogaleidae > Mirza > Mirza zaza. The sequence continues at coordinate 43,681 of VSMD01023677.1, read as the reverse complement.
GAGGAAACAGTTGCAGCATTTTATCTTTCAGCAGGTAAAATCAATCTAGATGTAGAAATAACCTTTTTGCTGGCAGATATTCTAACAGGTGATCTAACCCCTAATTTTCTGCTATGACTTAGAGCATAATAATTTTTTATTTGAATCCATAGAATGCAAGATATATTTTGCACTGAACATGTCACTGAGCAGCATAATAGTTTAAGTTAAAAGTAGGTAGAAAATGCACAGTGACTCACAATGTGTTTGAAACAAAGATTTTTATGAGTCTTAGCCTTTGGCTAATAAAAACATTTCTTCACTTCTGATAATGTCAGAATAGATAGGCAATCCTTACACACATAACTGATTCTGACTGTAAGAATATATTATCTCAAGTGAAAATCCTCTAAATGCTTACTTAACCATGTATATGGTGAAAATTCTCAAGCAAGAACAATTGCAAAGAGAGCCTTGGGGGAAAGAATAGAGTATCAACATCATAATGAAATCTACAATTTACCATTTTTAAATCAGATTCTGTAACAGGACCTATAAGTGTGCTTTGTTTAAAGACAATACCTTACCCTTGCTTGTGTATTTTTCAGCATAGAAATGATTGTTCCTCCTCTACATATAATTTGTTGGCATTCTTAAAGTATCCTAATAGCATAACTTTTGGAACTAAGTTTTTCCTTTTTGCAATGCACTTAGAAATTTTTCATTGGTATTTGATAACCCAAACCAATTGACTTAGAATTCCCTGCTTGATAATATAAAGAATTTATTTCTGAGTCTTTTAAAACTTATAACGTTCTAAACCATCACCTCTACTTATGGCAACATGTAGGCAAAGAAGCACAACAGGACGTCAGACTAAACTAGGTGTGACTTATCAGTCCTATAATGCAACAAATTTGGCGTAATACCTCTTTTTTGTAAATTAATTTATTTATTTCATCATATTATGGAGGTACAAATATTGTTAGGGTTACAGATATTGCCCCTGCCCCCCAACAGTTGTCCACTCCCTCGGTGATGTGCGTCACACACGTTATGGAAGCATACACCCCTTTCCTCCTCCCCCCTACCGCCTGCCCACCACCCGATAAAAAGTTTTGTTTTGATTTTTTTTTTTTTGACATTTTGGTTACATTGTATATCTTTGCCTCCCCCAAAGAAGGGTTAGAGTTATGCTCTTCCCCTCCAAAATACTCGCCACCTCCCTAAGATTGGGTCCCCCCCCAATCCCTGGTGAGCATTGCCACCATTTGAAAACCATAGTTTTAATCGGTCAGTACCAATTTGATGGCGAGTAGATGTGGAGCCCATTTTCCATGTCTTGTGTCGCCTCACTTTGGATAACGGGTTTAAGCTTAATCCAGGATAGCATAAACGGTGCTAGCTCACCGTCAATTCTTAGGATTGAGTAATATTCCATTGTGAGGATATACCACATTTAATTATCCACTCATGAATTGACAGGCTCTTGGGTTGTTTCCATGACCGTGCAATAGTGAATTGTGCTGCCATAAACATTCGAGTGCAGATGTCTTTATAATAGAATGTCTTATGCTCTTTTGGGTAGATGCCCAACAATGCTATTGCTGGTCAAATGGTATTTCTATTTCTAGCTGTTTGAGGTATCTCCAAATTCTTTTCCACAAAGGCTGCACTAATTTGCAGTCCCACCAGCAGTGTGTGTTCCTGTCTCTCCGTATCCTCTCCAGCATTTGTTGTTTTGGGATTTCTTGATACAGGCCATTCTCACTGGGGTTAGGTGGTATCTCATTGTGGTTTTGATTTGCATTTCTCTGATAATTAGAGATGTTGAGCATTTCTTTATATGTTTGCATGCCATTATTCTGAATACCTCTTTTAACTTTACATTATAAAATATGTTTTGCTTTTTTATAATTTTTCTCTTCTTTCTTTCTAGATTCAGTAATACATAAAAAAAAACATGTTTTAAAATTTAGTGACACAATGCCTAAGGGCTTGAAGCAATTACCAAACAGGACAATTTGTCTTTACATGTGCAGATGTATTTAAACATATTTATTAACACAGCCATGTAGGAGGGCTTGATTTACACAGCATCTTCCAGGTGTTCAGAGCAGCTACTTTGCGGCAGCCTAAGCTTTCCACCTTTCACAGAGCTCTTGAAAGCCAGTCATTAGATCCTAGTGGAATGAAATTAAGATAATCTAAGTATGACAGTGTGTTCACATCCTCTTTCTCCCTGATCTCCTGTCCCCACCCACCACGCCAAGTCTCTGGTAAAAAAAAAAAAAAAAAATTGCTTTCCAAATTCTTTACATAGATCTGAACTATTACTATTTGTTCACTAATGTCTGTATATGGTAGAGACTAATTTCTTATTACTCCTCCACAGAAACTCTTTTGCAAAATTTCTTAGAAAATGTCTTAAGAGTTCTTATGTTCTGGATGAAGTTTCTAGTTGGCTCTTTAATTTGGGGATTTAAGTTTGTCCTTCACAGCCTTGAAAGACAAACATAATAGCAGTTCAATTTTCTTTGGGGTAAAGAAGTTAAGATCTATTCCACATAGACTGTTGGGGAAAAAGACAGATATTGTATTTATTATGCCCAATTTAAAAGTTTATTGACTCTTTTTTTAAAAAATTCATTAAAAACTTTGAAAAAATACCAAGCCAATATGAAAGAAACTTTCAACGTTGTCCTTGGGCATTGACTCTTTAATGCACCTACAGAGTAATTATTACATGTATATGAATTTGGCTATATGAAGTTACAAACTTGTATATTTCTTTGCATAGAAAATAAAACCCCAAATAATAATTTAGTGCCATGTAGGCCATTAGCCATTTTTTTTTATTTCAGATTGTTATGGGGTTCACATGTTTTGTTTACATAATTGCTTTTGTACAGTTTGAGTCAAAGTTGTAAGTGTGCCCTTCACCATATTAGTGTACATTGTACCTGTTTGGTGTGAATTTGCCTATCCTCTCCTCTTCCCTCCCACCTATTGATTTCTGTTGAATTTTACTTCCATATATGCACATAAGTGTTGAACAGTTAGTTCCAATTTAAGTATTGAGCATATAGAGTGTTTGGTTTTCCATTCTTGCAATACTTCACTAAGAAGAATGGAGTTGTAAAAACCTGCATTGGTCAGTTTTACATTTTACCTCACAATCTTATTTTAACATTTTGCTCCTAAAATATGCTTATATTCCAGTTCCATAAAATGTCTATTGAACCAGTTTTACTTTCTTTTTGGTCCCCTTATTAATTAAGGAGTGGTATATAATCTTCAAATGTACTTATGTTATATTTGTGTTAGAGTCATATTTTTTTATTTCAGAATATTACGGGGGTACAAATGTTGAGGTTACATGTATTGCCTTTGCCCCATGGGAGTCAGAGCTACCAGCATGTCCATCCCCCAGATGGTGCGCACTGCACCCATTAGGTGTGAATATACCCATGCCCTCCTATTCCTCCCATGTGCCTGACATCTGATGAATGTTACTGCTATATGTGCACTTAAGTGTTGATCAGTTAGTACCAATTTGATGGTGAGTACATGCAGTGCTTGTTTTTTTCATTCTTGTGATACTTCACTTAGTAGAATGCACAGCCAAGGAAACTACCACCAGAGCAAACAGACAACCTACAGAATGGTAGAGAGTCATCTTTTTAACTTTCTGGAAATGAAATCTTGACAATTTTGCTAATTATGATAAGTAAGATTAACTGAACTTTTATCCTGTTTCTTATTTTACACAAAAACTTGTAAATTGAGGCATAGAGACATGAAGTTCAATGACAATGTACAGTACCATATGAATAATTGTTGTCAAGAGCTTACAGACAAATGCAAACCATCAAGAAGACATTTGACCTAAGTGACATGCAAGGAAAACAAAAACACCTAGATCTCACAGAAGGTGGGAGAGCTTTAGAAAAGGGACAAAGCTCAGTGCACATATAAGTAGATTACTGCCCATTCTTCTGACATAAGTAAATATTTGGGAAAAGATTTCTTAAATTTGTCTTGTATTCATCATCTCATTTGCATAAAGAAACAAAAACAGAATGAAAATAAAATCTAGGCTAGTAGACTAAAGCATTCACTTAATTAATTTTTCACTCTATTTTTCTGAGATATGTATGTGATGTTTTCTCTAATGAGAGTTTTCTATTAGATTCAAGTTGTTGAGTAATGTCATGGTTAAAATGATAGAAAACTTCTAACCTTTGGTTCTGTCCCAAATAACAGATAAAGAGAAGAAATGATTATACTTGAAGTGTTTTGTAGAATTCTATTTAAGCTTTGTAATAAATCTATTTAATTTACTTTAAGAAATGTTTGTGGGATGATTACTTGTACAGGTAATGTGATAAGAGCTAGTCATAAAAAGTGTCTACTATTGGTCACTTTATTCAAGGAGATACACAGAAGAAACAGTAAAATATAGGAGATAAATGATGAGTGGTAAATAGTTAAAATGAAATATATTCTATACAATATGGAACACTATAGAAACACTAAATAAAAATGACTTTCTCTACAAATTAACCCTAAGAGCATAAACCATTCCTACTAAAAATAAAGTAAATATTCTATTTATGTGAAAAATGATACTGTACCCACTCTGCTACTCTCTACTTCTATGTGATCAATTTATTTGTCAAATAAAAAGAAAATTATGCTGTATAACATTTCTTGCTAAATAGAATTCCTGAACTTCTTTCTTTCTATTCTAATGACCCTTTCATTTTCTCAACATTCTTGGCCAATCCCTCTCATTTAAAGCAACAAGCATTCAAAAACCAGCTACTGGGAGTACGACTGATATGGGGGATACAGACACTCTCCACTGCTGTTCAAGATCTCAAGTCTAACTGAACAGAAACCACAGACAAATGCTTTATGAGTAAACAACTAGTTTTTAACATTTTACCACTCTCAGTCAAATCCAGACCTGAGTTCATAAGGTAGTATTCTTTATTTAGATGTAAATATGAAAATTCGGTTACTAATACATTTCTCTTGAATTTGCTTTTACTCATAAAGAAGAATTTTATTAGGAATCTTTACAACTTTAACTGCCTATTAAGCATGCTTTCAGATACAAAACATGTCTTAAATGAGGTTTTACACTGATCCTACAATGTACACAAACACTTTCTAATGTAAATACCATGCACATAGAATAGTAAGTTTAGAGATGACAGATTTTGAACTTTGAATTTCAACACAAAATACTTTATCCTTATTCATTTAGAAAAGAATAGCATAGTGAGACATGAAAGAGAAAAATGTTGTTTTTTTTTATTTTTTATACAACTAGTTAGAAATAATTAACCGATTCTCATGATGATTAAGGAAAGGGTATTTCTGCGATATGTAAGATCAAAATGATATACATGTAAATATTACAGGTAAGTTTTTAAAGTTATCAATATGTTCTCAGTCATTTTAAAGTTAGAATTTGTCAAAGACCCAAATATGCCAGCATATCGGATCCAAGATGATAGAGCTGCTCCAATAGTCATAAAGGTTTAAAACAGTATATATTGAAGCAGATCAAGTATGAAGTCCAAGGAAATAAACTTACGCTCTAGTATTGGCAAATTCCAAAGACATAGAGGTTACAAAATTAGAAAGGGGATATTGAGTAGTTTGAGAGGCAGTGAGCTCATCAATGGAGTCATGGCATAAATAATGGAATTACTTTACAAAAGGAAAATGGAAATTTCCCAGAGATTATCCTTCCACCTATCACTGCTTTAACCAGTGTGCAAATGACTTCCTAAGGGAGCAGATATCAACCTTTTCTTAACCTTTCTCTGTACTGATGCACTGATTCCACTGAAGTGGAAGGGTAGATAATCTAGGACATAATGATATAAAATCCCTGGAATACTTATTCCACTGCAAGGAAAAAGCATAACAAATCCCAGAATATCAGGTTACTGGTGTTGAGGTTGAGTACAAACTGCACAAGGACAATAGCGGCTTAACACAGGCCTCTCATCTATTCATTCCCATGAGTATTCACAATGCCATGGCTATGTTCACATACTGGACTAGGTATGAAGAAAAGAGGATGAACAATACAGGTGTGGTATGTCCTTACTTGAGAGTTTACTCAAGTAAAATGTACTCAGGCATGCAAGCAAGCAACACAGCATATCACAACATTGCTTCCATGGGAAAAATATAAGTTAACTATGGAAGCACAGTTAGGAGAAAATGGCTTTTTATAAAAGATTTTAGGAAGCATATTTATTGTGTGAATAATTGCTCATTATATTCAATACATTTAATTATACATTTATAATAGGTTGTACTTTTATATATAAATTTATTTTCCTTATTCTCTATAATATGTGTTTATCATGCTGTAGAGCTCCATTATTCTCATTATCAGGAAAAAAAAAGAAAAGAAACATACATACATACATATGCATATACACACTTACATTTATATGACAACTTAGACTCTACCAGTGCAAAAATAGTTAATGTTAATCAATTCAAATGTTCTCCCAAAGTCAGCAGAAATTAATAGCCCCTGCTCAAAAATCATAAGTAAATCTAAGGTCTTAAGCATGCTTAGAATGTACCTTCATGAATTTTTGTTTAAGGAAATCAATATTGTATGCCAAAAATAGAATGCTTCTTGGAAAATAATTGAAAGAAGGAAATTCACTGTGTAACACAAAAGAGTAGCAGTTGATTGAGACAAAGCGATTGTTATATGCATAAGTTAAAGTACTTAATTGTGTTTGGATCCTGTATCAGAACTAATTTCCTTTCTTTTCTGGTTATCATTCAGGTGAGCCCTTTGAATGACAAAGCCTTATCACCACCTGCTTCACAGTGACCAAAGGCATTTATAAACATGGTAAAACTGATTACATTTCATAGGATTATAAAAGACCCCTATGTAAGATTCATGTTAATTGCCCATGTGCTCCTAATGTCAACTTAGGTAAAATTAATTAGAACAACCATATTTTAGGAAAATTGAGTCAATGAAGAAAGACTACTGCATATTTAAAGGAAATAAGAACAGATGAAAGCTGTTCCTGAGGAATGGAGTAAAGAGTTTGAGACAGTGGCAGATGCATGAGGAAGAAAAAAATAAGATGAAATTGTGACATCTGTTAAAACAGTTTTGGAAGAGTCATTTATACACTATGATGAATAGCAATTTATTCCTGGAAAGTGCTTGCTGCCCAGGTTTTACAAATTCTTGATTATGAAGAGATTTAGTTATTGATCAATCATACTTTATTTGAGAATCTTATTATTGCTAAACAATATCCTATTTATATTATATAAACAAAATCTCTTTGCTTGATGGCATTACATCAGCCTTAGGACACGTGGAGGCCCAGTATCCCTGGAGACAAGGGCATTCTCGAGCCACCTCACCTAATGAGACGGATTGTGTGTTTCTTCCCTTGTGGCTTGCTCTTGGTATTTATTTATTTTTGTTTCATATCTGAACAAATTCTAGTAACATACCAACTTGATTAACATTACCTTAATTTTTGTACTGATTTATTTAAATTGAGGTTCCATTTTATCTCAAATAAGTTATCTTTTCTATTACCTGTATTTATTTATTGCATCAAGAGTCCTTGCCAGGTCATGTTTAAAAAGAGATTCTGTGATTCCCCTGACTTTGTCCCTAAGCTTTTAAGGGACTTTTCCTTGCTGGTTGAATAATCCTTGGGTTTTTCCAAGGCTAGCATTTTCATTTTCTCATTCTTTTCTCATTAAAATCCTATCTTCTTTATTTACAAAGGTGCATACATTTTGAACTATCTTCTCTAATGAATAAAAAATAATTGACAATAATTATAAATCCTAGAAAAAGAATGAGAATTATTACAAAGCATTTTATAATGAATATATTTTTCTGAACATCTATAAAAATAAAATGTAAATAAGAAAGAAAATATTGGATTTTAATATATTTTCCTCTCTAAGCTGATTTCATGATTTGAGGAAGAAGAGTTTGGTAAACAAGACAAAAAACATTTTTTAAAAAGAGGACAATAAATGTAGAAGTTATCAAAGTTCAAAATTCAAAAAACAAAATCTTCAAAGCTTTGTTTTAAGGGATTTTCATAAAAGAAATTTGTATCGGAATGGAAATGAATAAAGCTGAAATAAAAGTAGAATGAATAACAAAATATTAGAGCTGGGAGGACCTTAGGGAACCTTTAGTAAAAATCAGGTTATAAGCCTGACCTGGTGGTATGTGTCTATAGTTCTAGCTACTTGAGAGGTTGAAGAGAGAGGATCACTTTAGCCCAGGATTTCAAGGCCAGTTCAGCACATAGCAAGACCCTCAGGAAAAAAGAAAATCCCACTGTACTGATTAAACAAAAGAATCAAGTCTCAATCACCTCAACTGATTATTAATTGATTTGCCTAAGGGCACATCACTATGTAGTTCAGAGTCAGGCTCTTTTCCATGACCAGTATTTCTCCAACTAGAGAATAGTGAAATGAAAAAAGAAAAAGAATAAGAAACATATCCCCACTCGTTGCTTCATCCATAGATCATGATTCAGTTATTCTGGAAGGGAGAACCCAAATATCCTGCTTTCTTGGCTAGTAACAGTAAATCAATAAACAGAAGAAGACAAGATGTGAACTGAAATGATAGACAAAGGAAAGGGAAAAAAGGCGAGGAGACCTTGTCTTTGTAGTTTTCCTTATGAGTGTATCAATATTTCCTGAAGCAGCCACTGGAGAAAAGGCTGAGTCTGCTTCAGAGTTCAGGTCTTTCTTCACTCTTTGGTCAAGTATGTTTCAAAATATGTTTAAGAGACTAGCACCTCCAAATCACCAGACAAGAGATCCTAGCTATTCCCAGCTGTTTATCAATATAACTTAATGAAAATCTCCATACATAGGGCCCTGTATTCTACATATTCGGCATTTTTAACAGTTGTATAACTGTCATCTAGAGTGCTGGAAGGCCATGCTGTTTTCTTTGATATCCAAGATACCAAGTAGACATCCTGGCTTTTGGGAGGTGCCCCATAAATATGTGATTGGTAAATAATTAAATTGAATGAATAGTTGTGAGTAGTATAAGATACTGCATTTTAATGTTTAAAGAAACAATTTACAAACAGACAACCTACAGAGTGGGAGAAAATTTTTGCATCCTATGCTTCCGATAAGGGGTTGATAACTAGAATATACTTAGAACTCTCGAAAATCAGCAAGAAAAAATCAAATAACCCTATTAAAAAGTGGGCAAAGGACTTGAAAAGAAACTTTTCTAAAGAAGACAGAAGAATGGCCAACAAACATATGAAAAAATGCTCAACATCTCTAATCATCAGAGAAACGCAAATCAAAACCACAATGAGATATCACTTAACTCCAGTGAGAATGGCCTTTATCAAAAAGACCCCAAACAACAAATGCTGGCATGGATGTGGAGAGAGAGGAACACTCCTACACTGCTGGTGGGACTGCAAACTAGTTCAACCTCTGTGGAAAGCAATTTGGAGATACCTTAAAGCGATACAAGTAAATCTACCGTTTGACCCAACAATCTCATTACTGGGCATCTACCCAAAAGATCCAATGACACTCTACAAGAAAGACATCTGCACTCGAATGTTTATAGCAGCACAATTCATAATCGCAAGGCTGTGGAAGCAGCCCGAGTGCCCATCAATCCAAGAATGGATTAATAAAATGTGGTATATGTATACCATGGAGTACTATTCAGCTCTAAGAAACAANCTGCACTCGAATGTTTATAGCAGCACAATTCATAATCGCAAGGCTGTGGAAGCAGCCCGAGTGCCCATCAATCCAAGAATGGATTAATAAAATGTGGTATATGTATACCATGGAGTACTATTCAGCTCTAAGAAACAATGGTGATATAGCACATCTAATATTTTCCTGGTTAGAACTGGAACCCATACTACTAAGTGAAGTATCCCAAGAATGGAAAAACAAGCACCACATATACTCACCAGCAAACTGGCATTAACTGAGCAGCACCTAAGTGGACACATAGGTACTACAATAATAGTGTATTGGGCAGGGGGACGGGGGAGGGATGGGTAGATACATACATAATGAGTGAGAAGTGCACCGTCTGGGGGATGGTCATGCTGGAGACTCAGACTTGTGGGGGGTGGGGGGGAAGGGCATTTACTGAAACCTTAAAATCTGTATCCCCATCATATGCCGAAATAAAAAAAAAATAAAATAAAAAAGAAACAATTTACACACATCAACTATTAGACATAAATATTTTTGTTTTTAGTGTTCCTTGTTTAACAAAGTGTTGGTTTTGCATTTTTTCAAAAATGCCTATTGCTATTCTAGACTTCTGACTCTATAATCAAAGGGAGTCAGTTTGGGCATATAAAAATGACACAATATTTCTGGGATATCAAGAATACATGGTTTGAGATTCATTTTTATCTTTGAAAGATATTAATAAAATTCATAATCTTTCACAAAATTAATTATCTAAATATTTAAATAATTAAATAAAAATACTAATGATGATATGAGTAAATGTGTAATGTACCTGAAGGCTGAAATGAACTAGAAACTGTCTAGTTTCGGTATACCTTTTGCATTTCCCAAGAACTATTTTTACAAAATAGTCTCTAGGCTGCAAAGATAACCTACATAGACTATGCTATTAATATGCAATCTTCCTTCCTGAAACAGTTTACATATGCAATATAGCATCTGGACCTTGTAATTGAATTTTTGAAGTTCGCTGTGGTTTGGGAGCTGTATATGGGTCAGTAATCATTATCCAGGCACCATCATTCATAGTACACATACAATTAATCAACTCATTAATTATGGAAAAAGAGTCTCAGAGAAGTCTAGCATACCTATTTCTTAAACAAATATTTTACCTTTGAGCTGTAAAAGTAGCATCTCCATTAGCTATTTCTTTAGATTATTGCTAGAAATTTATTCAGGGAGCTTTTAAAACAAGGTCCGTAAGAAGAGTCAATATAAAAATCTTTCAGTCACAGGACTCATCATATATAACTATAGAATTTAATCATGTTCTGGTTAAATCATTGCTCAAGTCAGCTTTGGATCTTTAGTTTCTAAAGCTAACAACAATAACACTTTATTTTTAATTTAAGTAGATTCAGTGAACTGTAGGAGAAACAAATCATATTTTTTTTATTTATTATTTTTTTTAATTTCAGCATATTATGGGGGTACAGATTTTAAGGTTTCAATAAATGCCCTTTCCCCCACTCCCCCCACAAGTCTGAGTTTCCAGCATGACCATCCCCCAGATGGTGCTTTTTTACTATTGGTTTTAGTAGATAATTACCAGGGTAAAATTGGTAATTAGGGAAAGTAAAGTATTCTTCAGAATTTTTTGTTCTTGTTACACATTAGATGATTGTTTAATGGAGATGCTTTATAGATGCAGAAGGGAAAAATGTCAGTAAATATATTTTCTCATATTCTTGGCTCATTAGCTAACCTGACGATTTTCCTTCCCTATTCGTCACTCCCACTTTTGGTTATTTCTTTTCCTTACTCCTAGCAATCTATCTTCATGTTGTACTGACTTACATCATAACCTACATAACTCCTTGTAAAAAGGCATACAGCATTAATATGAAAAAAGGCTAATTGCATAAGATAAATGCTAACCTAAAATAATAATAAAATATAATCAGATATCAGCTCAAGGTAGAGACAGGAAGGGCTATTTAATAGAGTTGTTAAATATATGGTGAGCTTAAGGAAGATGAACAGCTGTTTGCCATCTTCACTGAAGCTAGAAATAGCTTACACTTACAAGAAGATAGATGAAGAAGAGGTTTTTATCTGCAAATTTCTAACTGGATTTCTGGTCAGAGGACCATGTGTCCACAGGATTTTATTTCTTTTTAGATATAGAAAAATATGAGATAATTTATGGACCACTCAATTTAGAGGTAGGAAAAAAGATCAATTGATATTTTAAGGGTTCCTCTTTCCTGATACCACACTGCCCTGACTTTGAGCCTCAGTTATCCATTTCTGACATCTTCTGCTTTGAAGTTATAAAATACTGCAGAGATCAAGGCTTAGATGTCTAGCTCTTTGGGCCTAGGTCTGGTAGAGGATGAGAACTAGCCAAGACTATGCTGAGCTCCTGAAGTTTTAGAATTGTCTCTTATGTCTCAAAATTTAACCCTTCTGAAAGTGCTTTTAGTAGAGAATTGCCAGTGAAAGCGACATCTGCTTCTTCTTATCTAGACCTTTCTATATCAATAAGATCAATGAGGTATATTTCTGTATCACTGAAGAATATTCCCAAGTACAAATTTGCCCCAGTTCTCTCTGTGTCCCTATTCCATGGCTTGTTGTGACTTTTTTGTTCTCCACAGTGTTAAGTAAAGTTTCCAGTGTAATGTGTTGTGAAGTGTTCAGGTTGTAGATGGAAAAAAAGCATCTGGGTGAAAGGAAAATGTATAATAAAGTGAACAATATGTTTCAAGATTGTTTTAGATGGATATAAAGAGAAAGAAGGTGGAAACAAACCACAAACATACTGTATGTTAAACTAAAGAATATTGTGGACAGCTTTAAAATACACCTTAGCTATGGATTTTTTTCCCCAAAAAAAGTCTTCAAGATAGTTTAATAGGGACATTAGATAAACACTAAGATGCAATTAATTGGAGAAACACTAAGGAATCTGGAATTTCTGCTAAAGTTCAGCGGATACTGGAATAGTTTCATGAAGCCATCCATTTCTGTTCACATAACCAGTTTTAAAACCACAGTTCTCAATGTTACAGTCAAGTTTTAAATTAGCAGAGGGCATATTTACATATGGCTGTATATGGTTGTTCAGAGCTTGTAAATATAGACCATTAATACCCCCTTTATGTCAATGGCCTTAAACCAGCCGCCATCATAACACCACCAGGTGCCAGTAAGGCCAAGAGAAAAGAAAAGAAGTGGCACTCTGGCCTGCTAACTGGGAGGAGGAGGGAAGTAAGTACCAACCATAATTCTAAGTATATGCAGGGCCAAATTAAACAATGAAAGATTTTTTTTTTTAAATGGGGAATAGTTAATAACACCTTGTTACTTCTACTTAAATCAATGGAAAAAAAGTCTTGGGACTTATTTTAGTTTCCATTATCATTTTCTTCTTAAAATATCCATTTCTACCTTCTCTGGAGGCTCTGCCTCTTATCCAATCATTTTAGTTGAAAGTGTTTTTTACACCTCTGTCTCTCCTTCAAGAATAAACATTTCATGAATAACAGGGATGATGAATGACATTCATCATACCTATATTCATCATGATGAATGACATTCATCATAACCTGATATTCACATGTCCCCTATGTTAACATATGGGACAATACTTAAGTATTAATACATGAATGTACTATGCAAGGTTCTTGGTTTGGAGGCATCACCCACCAAACAAAGATGCACCTACAACTTACAATTTCACACCTAATGGCCCATATCAAAAATATACATTTGAATATAGTTTAAGATTTTTGCATCTAAATCATTACAATTATAATTTTAAGAAGCCTTCTGTGTTTTGTTTCGTTTTAATCCTTTTTACTCCATTAAAAAGCTCATAGATTCTAGCTAGGGATTTGGAAATATGTTATACTAATCTCCATAATAAAGTCTGATCACAATTAAAATACTAGGTGAAATGAAAACTGGAATGAAGTTAAAGATTGTTTTCATATATGTTCACTATTAACCAGCAAAATACTTGTGCTAGATAGGTTTATTGTTCAAATTATTGCTATCTCCATCAAAGTGGTTTATATATTCATTGTTAAGACCACGTAACATCCACTGCTTCCCTGGGCTAAGAGTATATTTCCCCATACCACTGCTGTCAGGCTTGAGCATGTGACTTACTTGGTACTTGTCTGCCTGTGCTGCCATAACAAAGTACCATAGGCTAGAAGGTTAAAATAACATTTATTTCTCACTGTCTGGAGGCTGGAAGTATAAGATCAGGGTCGTCAGGTTTGGTTTCTCCTGAGGCATTTCTCTTTGGCTTGCAGATGGCTGTCTTCTCCCTGTGTCCTCGCATGGCCTTTGCTCTGTGTGCACACAAACCTGGTGTCAGTCTGTCTCTCTTCTCACAAAGACAGCAGCTCTATTGGATTAGGGAACCACCTGTATGACCAGCCTTAATTACCTCCTTAAAGACCTTATCTCCAAATACAGTCTTGTGCGGTGTTAAGGCTTCTGTATTTGAATTTGGGGGTCGGGGTACACAATTTAGTACATAACACTTCAGCTAATGGAACATGAGTTAAAGTATATACAAGTTCTGAGTAAAAAATGGAAGGGCCATTTAATGGTTCTGCTACAGCTCTTTTACTCTCTGCCATGAGGCCAACATGAGCTCAGAAGTTTCTGCCTCTTCACTCTGGTCTCTGGATTAAAGAGGACATGGAATAGAGTAGTAGCATACTTGTAACTATTATGTAAAGAGAAAATGAAGTAAACCTTACTGTTTTTTTTTTTACAATTAAGATAATGAGACTTTCAGGTCCTTTGATATTACAGCAAAAACTGACTAATACAGTAGTCATTACCTAGAAATAGAAAGCTTTTATTAAACAATGTAGCTTTGGTTTTAGGGTCAGGCTCCAGGCAGGAAGGAATTTATTATTAGAAGCTGAATGAAATGCAGTGACAAACCATTTGGTAAAACTATCACTTACAAGTACTTAAAATGCAATTGATTAAGCAAATGGACTCCTGGTCACATTACTAGAATGTTATTCCTTCCCCCAACTATAATTAACTGCTCTTACTATTAATACAAAAAATACTGCAAGAGAAAATTCAGCTCAGAGAAGCATCTGCCAGTTAAGCAGAATTTAAAAAGAAGAGAGGAAATTCAGAACTTCTAAGACTTGCAGGATTTAAAGATGTAAGTCTTTCTCATATCCAACAGGTTAGAGCTAAATTAAGAAATGTTTTGAGTGACAAAGTCCAATTAGAACTCAGTCTTTGATTAAGACAGAATCAAAATGATAGCCTTCTTATCCTCATTGAAACCAATCGATTAAGTAAACAAAACTCAATAATACTTTCATTTGAAGAAAAGGGCTCAAAGAAGAAACTAAGAGTGGACCTCTTACATAAAAATGATTATAATAAAATTAATTTTTTAAAAAATCCCATTATGATTTTAGAGAATTGTACTGTCAATAGAGCTTGGAGCTACTGCTGGGGAACTTTGAAGAAACATTAAGACCCCCAGCAAAATTTCAGAATGACCCGGTTCCACTCTGGGCATTCTAGTCTACTATTCTGTGGACTAGAATGTTTGTGAGTACGTGCGTGCGCGCATATGGGTGTGTTTGGGTGTTGAGTGTATGACAGAGAGAGAAAGAGAGAGGGAGACAGAGAGAGAAAAGTTATTTTAAAGTAGGCTTTTAAAATTTTTTCACAATTTCATAATATAGTTTTATAGCATATACTAGTTTTTAAAAATTATTTAAATTTTATCTTTGTCAGTGTAGACTTTGTTAAAATTTTTCTTCTTTTTTTTTCTTCCCCTCTCTCTCCTCTTTCAAATCATCTCTTTCTCTTTCGTTCACACTCTATTTCTGTCACACACACACACACACACACAACACACATACATACATGCATGGCTTTTCATAATAAGGCAGAAAGCACAACTGTGGGATTCCAGAGGTTTGTGAAGATCACCTAAGCAGCGAAATTAATAAATATGCTGAGTGGACAGCCTCTTTTACAGAGAAATATAAAGAAGAGGGCAGTTAGGGTTCTCTGTCCAAACAGGGAAAAACTTGTTTCACAAAATCTGAAATTTTATGCATTTCTCTTATATATTTTAAGTGTTTGATTGTTGTTTGTTTATTTATTTGTGTTGATACTGTAACAGTGTTTCAATTATTGTGCTACTGAGATAGTTTTTTAGTATGTGATGGGGCTACCTAATGGGTACAATGAACACTACCTGGGTGATGGACACACTGACAACCCTGGCTCAAGAGCAACAAAATCGATACATGCAACCAAAAACATTTGTACTCTCCAAATATTTTGAAATAAAGCAGGTGGGAGAAGGGAGGAGGGGATGGGCATATTCACACCTAATGGGTGTGGTGCGCACTGTCTGGGGCATGAAGTATATTAAAAAATACTTCAGAATATTTATGTGTCAGACGTTGCATGGCTGAAGTTCTGCTTATAGGGCAATATCAAACAGTCTACTTCTCTACAATGAGGAGGCTGGTGGGACTTCAAAGAGAAAAAAACATATTACATCCCAGTTCCTTGTTACATTAAGTTCATCTGAGAGTCATTCTTCAGCTTGCTTTTGAGGAAGTTGTTTATTGTTAGGGGCCTCTGTTGAAGAGGAGAGGAGTGATTGTAATTGAAGGTGTTTATCTTGGGAGGTTCTGGGAGTTTGGGAAAGAAGAGGTCCCGGCACTGAGCCAGTGGGAATGAAATTCAGCCACTGGAAGGCAGCATAGTGGGAAATAAGATATAATAAAGGAGACAAAGCCAACAAAGGAGGAGCAAGGAACAAGTACTGAACTATTGCCAGGAGAAACCAAGCCAGGCAATTGTATCATGTGTCTATGCAATATTATTGTAGTTTGGAAATTTACAATAGGTTCTCAGCTCCTTTAAGGACTACACAGGGGTGTTAAATGATAAGTATCAGAATCAATTCAATAAGAAAAACATAAAAATTACATTTTATCTTACAATTAGTGTCATTATTGACAGAGACATCTATACTATAAGGCAGACTATATCACATACTTCAAGTTAAGAAATATTTTTTTGATAGTTTGTTATATACATGTAAGAAATCGTAGTAAATGAAGGAATGAGGGTAACACAGACTCAGATTTCCAGGAACTTACAATCCCAAATTCTAGAGACATAAACCAAGGTTTGGATGGCTGAAGAAATAAAGTATGTCAGGTTACACATTGGAGATGCAAAGAGAGAATCAGAGAGACCCAACAGAGGAGGCCAACTTATCTAGAAGGAATCCAAAACTTTTCTTAAAAGATAGCATTTTATACAGGCAACACAGAGGAAAAAATATAGAGAAAAGTAATAATGATGGGTTCACAGTCTATACAGGGAAAAGTGTATATGAGCCAAATTCTAGAATAGAATAGCACAGATTATATTTGCTCAATTTGTGAAAATAACTATATATATACATACATACGAAAGATATAAGTATATATACATACATTTATTGTGTTTGTGTGTGTGTGTATATATATATCTACAAAATGACCCAAGTCTGATACAATTAAGATTTATAGTACTTTTTCACCCTCATTACTCTTTTCCAAGCAAATAATCACCCCTTCTCTCATGAACACAAAAGAGGTTAGGAAAATAAAAATTAGCTTCCCTCATTACAGTGATAATACATTTATTCTTTTATTCATTCAGCCAACCAAAAGACATTGAGTACTTTCCATATAACTGGAAGTATATAAAGTGTTGGCATGAATACAATAAAGTTCCCAGTTTTACTAAGCGTGTATTCTAATGTGAAAATAGAATAACTGGGGATGAGGAAAGTAGGGCTACTTGAAAAATGATAGAGTCTTTCTAAGGAAATAGCGTTGAAGTGGAAAACTTAAAAATGTAATGAAACAGCTATAGAAAGAGCCAAGAGAAGAATATTCCAGAAATAGGGAAGAAATACAAATTTGCCAGTGTGAGGATATATTCTGTGGCAAGTCACAGGCAACGGTACCTCTGGCAGATCTACTACAAAAGTGGTCCCAATATTCCAGCCCTCCACCCCTCTCGTGTCTGCCTTTTGTAATATAATATTCCAACTCTTCCCATCAAGCAATGGCTTCTACTTCCCTTCCACTTGAACATGGGCTGGTTTTGTGACTATCTTTGACCAGGAGGATACGATGCCAGTGGCTTTGTGCCCATTGAATCTAAGCATTCACATTACAACTCACAAACTTGGGACTCCTGGTATGGCTTTGAGAACAAGGCTGAGCTAGTCTGTCGGTGGAGAAAATATTGTGTGGAACTTAGTTGATTTATATCATTTGTGCAAGACAAGGCCCCTAAAATTTGAGAGACTCCAGCCAAGATCAGCCAAGCTGAACTGCACCTGACCTGTGAGGTGGTTGTGGATGGGTGATTGAGCCTGGCCGGCATCAGTCAAGACTGGCCCAGATAAACGGAACCACAGAGCTGGCATACAGAATCTCAAGCAACAATGAATTGTTATATTAAGACACCAAATTTTAGGGTGATGATAAATCAAAATTGATACAGTAGCTTAAGGAATAAAAATATTTACGTTCACATTATAAGAAATTCTAAATTGGTTCATTATGTTTACAAATATCATCAATGACTCAGATGTTCTTCCAGCTTCAGCGTATTTTTGTTTGTTTGGCTTTTGTTTTATTTTTGTTTATTTTTTTGTCCTAAGATTGACAGTTTATACTTACAAGATGACCGCTACATTTCAAAGCACAATTTATTTATGTAATGCCACTCAAGATAGGAAGTAAGGATATTTTTCTCCTCCATTGCTCTTTTTTTTCAGGAAAAAAAAAAAAGCCTACGCATAAGCTACTCAGCACACTTCTTATATTATGTTGGACAAAATTGGGTCATTTACCTACCCAAATGCATATACAGATGTAGAGTAGTGGTTACAAGGGGGTATGGGAAGAAGGGAATGGAGAGTTGTTTAATGGGTACAGGGTGACCTTTTGAGAAGATGAGAAAGATCTGGAGATGGAGGGTAGTGATGGTTGCACAATGATGTCAGCTCACTTAATGCCACAAATGTATAGACTTAAAAATGATTACAATAATAAATTTATATTATATATATTTTGTCACAAAAATATAACAGCACAAACTGACATGGAATAATTCATATGTGGTATAGCATTGTGTTTCTCTTTCTCTTTCTAGGTTGAAGTGTGCTTTATTATTGGTAAATAGAATTTTACAAAATAAACTTAGCTTATTTTCTTTTTAAAAGAGCCCTATATTAAAATGTAATATTATCAAAACTAAAACAAACTTGATACAATATCTCAAATAAGATAAACTCATCAGAGTTGAAACCTAAGTATTCACCAGAGGAAAGTAAAGCAGAACCTATAGAATTTGCATTTTCTCTCTTACTGTACTCTTTTAGTATTAATTAATACGAAGACTGTTACCAAGTCTTATTTGTTCTATTTTCATATATTTTATCCAAATTATTTTCAAAATAATAAATATTCAGTTTATTTTATATTTCTTTTCTAATCTCATTTAGAGATTATAAAATTACCAAGCTTCATGAAACCCTTGCTATAATATTATATGATGGAACAACTCATTGTTCAGAATCACTAGGTGATAAGCCCTAAAATGACTGTAACCACAAATGAGTTGTGCATCATTCTATCTGCAATGCTGAACACAGCTCTGGTCAAGTAATAGTTGCTTAATTAATTCATTTTTAAATAAACGAATTGACACACTTCTTTGTGCCTTGTTTTCTTGTTCTTTCACCATAATATACCTTTGTTTATTCTTTCAAATTGAGTTCCATATGTGATAGAAAACAAAAAAAAAAAAAAGGAGGGGGATGAGATACATATTACAGAAAAGCAATGAGCACCAAATTGAGGGGTAGCAATGAAAAGTATCTTGCTGAAAAATAAATGGAACATTTCAATGTAATCACACACTTAAGTAAAAACAGAACAAAATCTAAATTAAATGATGGAGATTTTCCTAAATATGATATATAACAGTTCCACTCCTCTCTATTCTGTCCTAGTAAAATTACCAAAAATCTTTTGCTGAATTCTGAGCACCAAGTTTGAAGAATGCCATTGACAAAATTCTTGAATTGAATGGAGTTAGATGTATTTGCACAGTGCCAATTGAGTTTGACAAGCAGGAAAGAGATATTTGCAGAGCAGAGAAAGAATATTTGAAGTCCAGAGGAGTTGATTACACAGATGACCCCAAGAAGCAAGGTGAATTAGGCTGTACATATGAGATGTACCTTTCCTTTGCACTTTGAAAATGGGAATATTGCTTTGATTGTTCTGACAAAGTACAATCATCCCCGGTATACTTTAAAATTCCCATTAGGATTCATAAAGTCCAGGAAGCTGGTGAGCAATTATTAGCGTCTTGTTTCCCCTGACAATTCCATAACCTGATTTACCTGCCTGACCAATGTGTTCCCATTCAAAGTTCCATGCTTTTCCCCTGCATGATGAGTTAATAACTCATGCTGGATGCTTTCTAGCATCCAGCCATTTGTAAACCTTCTCACCTTATATTATTTATATATCAGTGATACAGAAATGGTAAAATATTTTCTAAAGTTTAATTAAGAGAATTTTAGTAATCTTACCAAGGGAAGCAACTCTCTTACCACACTTTATGATCAGAAGACACTATCTGTTATATTATGTTTTATTCTTGGAATTTTAAGAGACACATTGATAAATTAGAAGGTGCCTTGAAAAAAATTAAAAGAATGTTGAAGTGTCCAAAAGACAAATCATAAAAGAAATGACTGACTTGATTAGGAATACTAACCTTGAAAAAGGCAACATTTAAGTGACATAATAGCAGCATTCAAATATTTGAATTGCTATTCCATAGTAAGGACAGTGAAGCCATTGTGTTACTTCAAAGTAACATACTAATATCAATGGTTGAAAATAATAAAAGAAGATGGATTTGGCTCAGAATAAGAAATTTTAGAAATTATAATTTTCCAGAAGTAAAACATTTAGCCTTATGAAGGAATGAATTCATACAAGTCTACATTGATAATGAGTGGTAGAATGTGTATTTCAGTTGAGTTCTCTGTGACCACAAAGACATTCCTTTCAACCCCGTGCTACATACAGCACTGGAAAACATGAGAAAGAACAGAAGCAAAATGTCAATAGTTTCTTTTTCAATTTCTCTGGGTAGTGAAATTGATATTTTTCCTTTTCTTACTTGTATTAAAAAAACTTTCATAATAAATATTTATCATATTAAATGAAATTATGGCTGTGTTATGCTTTAAAGCAGATATGAGAAGAATATCTTATCATCAACTAATCTTTTGAAATTGTGCATCTTTTTTTTTAAGGAATTTTTCCTCCAAATAAATGTTTGTTTATTTTTATTTGGTAAAATTTTAAACCAAGAGTAAAATAGCAAGATTCAATCAAAGAACTTCAATATAATGGGAGATTTCCTGTCATCATTTCATCAGTTCATCAGTTCATCACATTTATCTTTTCTTTCTCTCTCTCTGTGGGTGAGTATATATTTGTGTGTGTATGCATATGTACGTGTGTGTGTATATATGACTTCACATCAATACAGCTAAAGTTCCACTTGGATACTATGACACTATAGGATTCATTCTACTCTTTCATCTTTTATTTTTGTAATTCCTTTCAACACTGAAAAATATGGCTTCTGTTTTAATCAAGATATATGTTTATGTAGCTGGTCAGTCCCTGTGTATGTGAACAATATTTCAACCAGCTTTTTCCTTACTCCCAACCCTAACATGCCAGTTTCCACATCAGTCGGGGCCCTACTTGGTCTACCCCATCAAACATGAGAGTAATGCCTGATCCTGCCTTATCCTCAGTCTGGTCCAGGGCTAGGACAAATTGGAGAAGAAGGAGAGTCTAACTCACAGTATACATTTGATTTTTTTTTTATATTTCATATATTCTGTTCTTTTAAAAAAAAATCAAGGGCATGCATTGTTCACATGTTGGATCTCTGCTGTCTATGCTCTAAAACTATCACCAGTTGTATGAATTTTTTGTGTACTTTTCTTTTGCATTCTAGTAGAACTTTGAAAATATATATTCCGCACCAATAATTTTACTGTTTGAGCTTCAACTGCATTTCTTAATGATTTCAATATTGTAGTTTAATTTTACTATTACATTGTAGTTAATTTGCAGAACTTTTACATTACATCAACACTGGTTTCAATAGGGATGAAATTTTTGATGTTGAATCTTATTCTGTCATTTTCAATAGTTGATTATGTTTCATTTCAAGTGATGGAAACATATCACTATGAAGTAGTCCAATTAGATATATTCATTTTTTTCTTTTTTTATTAGCAATCAAAATTAGAGTTATAATCTCTTTGCAGTACTATTTCTTTATCTTGTGTTTAATAGATTTTATATAATTATTAATATTTAGTAAATCAAATGTATATATTTACAGAAAATATATATTATATATTTATAGTATATAGTATATATTTATAGTAAATATATCATATATATTATAGTAAATATACAAATATATCTTATATATGTTTTCTTATCTTTTTTAAAGAGTTATATATACATGTAATGTCTTTTAAGAGTTAAGATGAGTATTATTTATTTCTTTTTATGATGCACTCGGGAATTCTAAATTTTTTTCTTTCACATACCCTGCTAGAGAGTAGAGCAATTTATAGAGCTTCACTCCCCAATTCCAGTGTTTGGTAGGTATTCTTCTAAATAAAGATTTGCTACTTTAATGGTAGAAAAGAGCCTTCTTCTGTTGGCTGATAATGACATTTAGGTCAGATTTAGTAAGTGAAAATCCACATTGTCTTGCATGTACTTCTTTTCTCATGCTCTCTGCCTATGCTCCTGAGTAGCTGTTTAGGGGCACTGTGGGTGTGATGGTGAGGGCTAACACAGGCTTTCAGTAGCCTGTTGAGCACACTTCTTCCCAGCTCCTTGTTCATCGATGACACACTGGCAACCTGAATGGGAACACTGTGGAAATATTTACAATATGGGAGTAGGTAAGTGCTACAAAGGAGGACTTGTATTTCTGAAAAGCCTGTTGTTAAGCACACAGCAGAATACGCCAGCTCAAGACCTTTTCTTCCCTCCTATTAAGAGGTAAGAAACACTCTGTGTTTAAGAGGGTCTATGTTCTGAAATACACAAGATATAGTTCTCATTTAATTGCCATACAAATGATAGAACTAAAAATTCTTCAACAATCCAATAACTTAACTGTGAGTCTTAATTTGCGTGCTATTATATTCACAACAATTTTATTTTTATGAAAAACCTGAGAAGGTAAAAAGTAGAAGATTTAAAATATTTTTCTGCTTTTTCTAGTCTAGCAATGTTTTAACTTGGGAAAGTCTTCAATAAAAAAAATATTTTAATTTTTTTCAATAATCTATTTTCCAATAGAAGTGATTTTTTATTTATCCTTCAAAATGCTAATGAAAAAGTGTTCTTATGTAAATCAAATCTCTGTTTGTAGGGATGATGGTGCTGGTAATTGTGAACATTATATTTTGTTATTTATTTTCTTCCTTTTACTTTTTGAATAGTCATAAATTTCTGGATATTGAAGATAACAAAGTGTATTTAGTTTTTAACTATTGAAACATGATTAACACACAAATGCTAGTCTTCTTAAATAATACAAGAATCCATTCATTATCAAATATTTATTGAATGTCTAATGTAACAAAGACATTCTTTTTATTGGTAGGGTGGAGATCCAAAAGAAATAGTCTGGCTTTCATGAAGCTATTCTGTCTGGGGGTTTTTAATTTAAATTATTATTTAGCATGTTTCATTTTGGGAAATTGGCTTTACTTCACCTTTTTATCTACCTTTCTCCAAAACCTGATTCTGCTGATAGCATTTTGTTGTTGACAATATTTTTCAGCTTTTACACCCCACCTCGCTTTAGGCAAAGACAATAAAGAAAGCATCAGCTGAATAATCTTAAAAGTATGAGAGAATCTCTCTCTCCAAACTTCTTCTGGCAATTTGTTTCCACATAAACATTCTTCTTTCAAAATAAATATACCAGGTAACATGCTTATATACACACATACTTTTTTATTCATTTTGTTTACATCAAAATACGAGTAAAATATCTATAAAGAATATATATGAAGTATAAGTATGTAGCACTTTTCTTCCTTATAAGGGTCTTTGTTTTACAAGCATTCTTGGTTGGTGTCACTGGGGTTTTAGCACTTTTTTAAAAGTCAGTAATGTTAACAACTACCATACAGAATTCTTCATGAAGGTATTCTGTATTTCTGGATTAATTTGTGTGTGTATGTGTGTGTGTGTGTGTGTGTGTGTATTTAATGATAAGACGTATAAAATCAGAAACAATAATGTTCATTTTTATGTGTTTATACTGTAGTCAAAAGATAGATGTATGAAAAATAAAATTACTTTCTGATACCACTCTGAGAACCCTTTAAAAATTTTCTGTACAAATATAAGAAAATCTGGTAAAAAGATAATTTTTCAAAGATTCATAAGTGATCTTACAAAAAAAGAAAAGAAGAAAAAGAAAGAAAGAAAGGAAAGAAAGAAAAAGAAAGAAAGACAGAAAAAGAAAAAGAATTCCTGCATGTTGTAAAGTAGAGACAACCCAACAACAGATTTGGGAGCTTATGGGATGATAATGCAAGGCGTCTGGTCACTGTGGCAAAGGATAGAGGACAGCGAGACCAAATCTAAATCTAAGCTCTAAGGAAACAGACTGGGCTTTGTGACTGTGATACATAGAGTAGAAGTCAAGGGCTTGGAATAGAGGTGGGACTTTTGAAAAATTGCACCATCAACAGAAGGAGAACAAGCCAAGCTTAACTTCTTGGTTCAGGAAGGTGGCACAAAGTTTATCTCTGCCCAAGTTCTAGATAGACAAAAGTCTGCTTTGAAAAACAAAACAAAATAAAATAAGTAAAAACCAATTGTGCAAAACTATAGAGTTTAAAGTATAAATTTTCTACATGGAGGACACCCCCAGGGAAAAATTTAATGTAAAATCCATCCAGATAGTGATACTGCTAAGGCACTTGGCTAGAAAAAACAAAACAAAACAAAAAAACCCAGCAATAATAACAACTGTGAAAAGACATATCCACAATCTGAGACACATTTTGTTCTCCAATGGGAAAGAATTATCTGCCCAAAATGAGTTTACGGTAAAAATTTCAAGCCATCATAAGCCAGAATCAGTAAGAGTAATCAATAGGAAAATTAGTCCTATAGTCTGAAAAATATAAGATGATGGAACCATACAAAAATGATCATAAAATTAATCCTATAACTGACCTCTTCTTATAACCATCACTACTGCTATACATTCTAAGCAGCTACCTTCTCCCACCTTGATTATTTAAAGAGATCCTAAGTCATGTTACTGCTTCCATAGTGCCCATTATGAAGTGTTCTTAACCATTGAGGAAAAGGAAATATGCTAACACTTTAGTCATCTAACTCCTTTGCTCAGAACTTCCCATTAGTTTTCTTCTATTTTTTCTTTTATTTACTTTTTTTAATTTCAGCATATTATGGGAGTACAAACATTAAGGTTACTTACATTGCCCTTGTCTCCCCTACCCCGTCTAGTCAGAGCTTCAAGCGTGTCCATCCCCCAGACGGTGTGCATCACACTCACTATGTATGTATATACCCATCCCCTCCTCCCCCTCCCACCTGCCCCACACCCGACAAATGTTTGTTTTTTAACATTTTGGTTACACTTTATATGTTAGCCTCTCCCTAGCAAGGGTTAGAGGTATGCTCTTCCCCTCCACAATGTTCACCACATCCCTCAGATGTGGGACTACCTCTCCAACCCCCAAATCCCTGGTAAACACCACCACCCTTTGAGCACCATAGTGTTAGTCAGTCAGTACCAATTTGATGGAGAGTATATGTGGAGTCCATTATTCTGATCTTATGTCACCTGACTTTAGATAATGGGCTTAAGCTCAATCAAGGATAATATAAACAGTGCCAGCTCGCTGTCATTTCTTATAATTGAGTAATATTCCATTATAAACATATACCAAATTTTAATAATCCACTCATATAAATTGATGGACACTTGGGTTGTTTCCACGTCCTTGCAATGGTGAATTGTGGTGCCATAAACATTTGGGTGCAGATGTCTTTATAATAGAATGTCTTATGCTCTTTTGGGTAGATGCCTAATAATGCTATTGCTGGGTCAAATGGTATTTCTATTTTTAGCTTTTTGAGATATCTACAAATTCTTTTCCACAAAGGTTGCACTAATTTGCAGTCCCACCAGCAGTGTAAGAGTGTTCCTGTCTCTCCACATCCTTGCCAGCATTTGTTGTTTTGGGATTTCTTGATACAGGCCATTCTCACTGGGGTTAGATATCTCATTGTAGTTTTGATTTTTATTTCTCTAATGATTAGTGATGTTGAGCATTTTTTTATATGTTAGCTGGCCATTATTCTGTCTTCTTTAGAAAAGTTTCTGTTCATTTCTGATGCCCATTTCTTGATGGGGTTGTTTGATTTTTCCTTGTTAATTCTTTTGAGCTCTAGATAGATTCTTGTCATTAGTTTTCTTGTTCACAAACAGTAAAAACCAAATATTTTCATTGGCTTAAAATGTCTAACACAATATGCTTCAAACCTCTTGCCTCCCTGATCTTTTTCTCTTTTTCTTCCCTTTTTTGGCATCATACAAGCCTCATTGTTCTCTTTGCTATTCCTTGAATATGGGAAATATCTCCCATGTCAGGACCACTGAAATTGGTGTACTTTATGCTTGGAAAACTCTTCCATAAGTCCTCCCTAATTCCTTCAAATGTTTACTAAACTGTCACCTGCTAAGTGAAGTTTTATTGCTACTCAACCAAAACTATTCTAACCCAATGCCTAACTCCCCCTTTCTCTTTTGTGCTTTAATTTTCTTGTAACACACTAACATACTACCTAACATATCATATCTATTCATATTGATTTTCCTTATTGTCTATCTCCTGGAGTCTAACTTAAATGAAGCCAGAGTTTTTCTATTTGTTTTCTTCACTGTATTTGGCAGCACCAAGGACAAATCCTAAAAATATTTGTGTCCAATATACTCAATAAATACACATCGAAGCTCTAATTATGCAAAAATATCTGGAGATACAAAGTTAGCATGTACATCAATAAAAAATTAAACACCATCATAAAACAATTATAGCAAAAACAACAATAAAAATGATAGAAGGCTTAAGCATAATCTACATTTTTTATTTCAGCATATTACAGGGGTACAAATGTTTAGGTTACATATATTGCCCTTGCTCCATCCAGTCAGAGCTTCAAGTGTATCCATCCCCTAGTTGGTGTGCACTGCACCCATTACATGTGTATATACCCATCCTGTCCTCCCCTCTCCCACTTGCCCGACACCCAATGAATGTCACTACTATATGTGCAGTTAAGTGTTGATCATCCAATACCAATTTGATGGTGAGTACATGTGGTGCTTATTTTTCCATTCTTGTGATACTTCACTTCATAGAATGGGCTCTGGCTCCATCCAGGATAATACAAGAGGTGCTAGATCACTATTGTTTTTGGTGGCTGAGTAGAACTCCATGGTATACATATACCACATTTTATTAATCCACTTATGTATTGATGGGTTCTTGGGTTGTTTCCACATCTTTGTAATTATAAATTGTGCTGCTATAAACAATCTAGTGCAGATGTCTTTTTTTACAGAATGTCTTTTGTTCTTTTGGGTAGATGACCAGGAATGGAATTGCTGGATCAAATGGTAGTTCTACTTGTATCTCTTTGAGGTATCTCCATATTGCCTTCCACGGAGGTTGTACTAGTTTGCAGTCCCACCAGCAGTGTGTGAGGGTTTCTATCTCTACCATTCCTGACAGCATTTATTGTTTTGGGACTTTTTGATAAAGGCCAGTCTCACTGGAGAAAAGTGATTTTTCATTGTGGTTTTGATTTGCATTTCCCTGATGATTAGAGATGTTGAGCATTTTTTCATATGTTTGTTGGCCATTAGTCTATCTTCTTTGGAAGAGTTTCTGTTCATGTCCTTTGCCCACTTTTTGATAGGGTTGTTTGATTTTTTTCTTTCTGATTTTCCTGAGTTCTATATAGATTCTAGTTATCAGCCCTTTATCAGATGTGTAAAATGCCAATATTTTCTCCTATTCTGTAGGTTGTCTGTTTGCTCTCCTGATAGTTTTTTGGCTGTGCAGAAGCTTTTTCATTTGATCATGTCCCATTTATTTATTTTTGTTGCTGTGAGCATAATCTATTAGGAGAAGGAAATGATCTCTATGAATAAAGTTATACAACTTTATTAAAAGAGTTAAAATAAATAAATGGAATGATGGATAATTTCCAGGTTCTGGATAGGTCCACTGAGTAAAGATACTTTTTTTCCCAAATTAATCTTTAAACTCAATGTAATTCCAATCAAAATGCAAATAAAATATTTTCCAGAATTATAGAAATCAAATCTAAATTCTATTATGAGATAAAAATACCATGATTGCCAAGAAATTTGTCAATTAGATAAACATAGTAGAGAGAAGGCAGGATGTGTGAACCTGCTCTAATGAGTAGCATCTTATGAATAAAAAGTATTAAGATAGGTGCTATTGGGCATTCCCTTTCCCTGAGAAAGTTTTATGGCCTTGAAGATGACAGAGTCAGCACTGAGATAGTCTTGTTCTAACAAACATTACTCCCCAGTTATTTTTCACCATATATTTACCCTCCCACAGTTTGATACCCCTATAGGCCTACACCCTTCTTTGTTTGACTTGTTACTTCTCAACAAAATCATTGTTCCTTTTTAAGTTGTTATATCAGGCCCAAGTTATAACAACCCTTTTGAGTTACTGATCATTGGGCTGTAGGTGTTAATACACTTTGTTTTGTTTTTGTTAACCTTGTGTCAGTCTAATTTTCAGGGTCCCATCTGGAAAACCTAGGAGAGTAGAGGTAAAATGTTTTCTGGCTTACTTTGTTTTCTTTTATTTTTTTGTCTTGCCTCACCTTCAATAGACTCTGGATATTGGAATTATTATAAAGTCTCCAAACCCTGTCTCCCCTGCAGATCTTATCAAAGCTTGGATTTGAACTATGTTAGGACAGGCCAAGAGGAGCCCTTTTCTATAATGTGGTCCTTACTCCTGAATACATGGAGTTTGGATGCCCCAGAAGGATACTAGTGATATCATAACAATGTCTCTGCCCTTTGGCTGGGCTGAACTTCTACTGTCTTCCAGCAAAGCTTCACATCTAGGATTTCTTCATCACCCTTAGTCTTACAGCAGTCACTCTTGCTATGACCTGCAAAATACTTAGCCCAGTCTTTAGCAATGGAATAGCAGAAAACAACCCTTGCCCTCCACAGAACTCTTTCCACCACAGCCCTTCTCACTGGTGCCATGCCCTGAGCTTCCAGGCATAGCAACAGCATTGAATGCTGATCTCTGCCTTTTTTGGTCAATGGACCCACTCTGCTCTGGGGGGGTTCCAGCTCCCTGCACTAAAGTTGGGAAAATACTTTCAGGCAGAGAGATAGACAAATGTAGGGTTTGTTTCATGACATTCCTTTTTTGGAGAGATCATAGCCCTACACTGCCTTTGTCCAATGACTGAAAAAACTTGCCTCATATATTTGTTCAAGGGTATAGTTGTGTATGGGGGGAGGATTAACTCACTGCCAGAATTTTCCAAAAGCCAATTTATTTACTTCTGAAAATATTTTATACAAATTATAAATAAAGATTTATTATTTTTATATCTAATACATATGGAGCTCAGTATTAAGTATGTGGATATATAGTGGTGGACAATAAGTGCATGCTTCCTGTCCTGATGGAATTTGCAAACTGGTAAATTCAATGTGATTATATAAATATATTCATATAAATTTAGCCTCAATGAATTACATTGCCATTCACTGAGGAACGGTGTGATGATTCGTGTGATTATCTTCCTATTCTTGAAGAGCATGACTGATGACAGATATTCACCTGTGAGTCTCCCCACCCAACCAAAAAACTTGAAAGAAATAAGTTAAGGAAGAAGTGTTATTTTTCATTAGTCAATGTATATATGCATATGTTATTTTTCCAAATGACTGTTAGTATTATATCGCCATATGGAGAATGCAACACATTTTTAATAACAGTATTTCAGTTTTTTAAAGTATCAGTTACACCATAAATAATATCCAACAATAACATTTCACCAATACTTATAATCACATACATAAGCTTTTAAAAATGTTGAATTTATTTAATTAAATATGGAGCCTTTGTTGAGGAACAAAAGTTTCATTTCATAAGCTAGGTATACTGTTTGTTTATTTCATTGAATGAAAATGTATTATAAGCATTTCAAAGAAAGAAGAAATATTCAGTGTAGTGCAGAAGAAATTAATCATAAACATGATTTCTATATAAAGTGTTCCCACAGGAAATCCTGTGAGACTTGAAACTTTTTTTAATATACATATTTCATCTAGGGAACAAAATCAAGATTAATTGAATGGGAATATCCAAATTTAGGACGGCAATAGAATCATGACTTAATTAAAATCAAAATCTCATGGTGTCCTTCAAGTGACACCATAAAGAAATATCAGTAGAGAAGAGTCTGAAATTAATTAAACATCACAGTGAATAATAACCCACATATGCCTTTAGTAAAATAAGCTGTAAGATAAGTTAAACAAGAAAAAAATTAGAAATTTTGCTTACCTGTGGATAAAATAGACATCTGATATTTGATTGTATTGTAGAAATATTTCTATTGAAGGATGCATAATTATTTGTTTTTAATTTATTCTTAATTATTTTACTAATGGATCAAGGAATCTTATATTACAATATTAGCCTTTACTGTCCCCATATTTTACACAGAGGAATACTTGTGGTAGAAAGGATTAGAACACACACAAAATAACACTACACTCTTATTTCTGAGTCTTTGGTCCAGCACAAGGTTACAAAATGGTATCTTTATGCCCTTCAGAATTTTCAACAATAGAATCCAATTAAACATTTTAATCAATGTTTGACGTTTGAAAAATTGGCTATGCTACTTACCAGGTTCATGAACTTTAGCAAGTTAGTTAACCTTCTGTTTTATTTTACTCATCAGTGCAAAATTAATAGTTATTTATATTTAGGATTAATGAAACTGCAAAATAAGGGAAATAATTAAAATACCTCTTGTGTTTCTTTTTGATAAATGTCCTCTTTACTATTCTTCCTTCTCTTTATGAAAAGCAAGGCATTTGGATTAGAATATCTCTCTCGTCCTCTCTCTATGTCTCTCTCTCTGATGCACATCCCTTATACTCACAACATGGTTACACACATTTAGACATATCTTACTTCATTTTTTATTGCAAACCTAGAGATCTGCCCTGTATGTGTCTATATTGAGCTAATGATTTAAACATAGACATATTTTTGATCACAACTCTTTCTTGGCATTCAACTGTCATCTTTCAAACTACAAAAGTATTTTTTACCCTATTGGTTTGGCAACTTCTCTAAGGGAACCCTCTGCTGTATCCAGTCTTTTCTAGCTGGTCCTCACCCTTGCCTCTCTCAAGCCCCACCGTGTATCCCTCCTATCTCTTCCCACACCTGTAATGCTCTCTCACCTCCTCTCAAAGGAATGCAATTCTATCTTGCCGCGGGGTCTAGCTCAAATTTCATTTTGACTGACTGCTAGTACTTACTGGCAGATGCTCATTTAGACATTTTCAAATTATATGTCCTATTTCTCTAGGACTGAAGTATAAGCCCTTTGAAATTTGTCCATGAGTTATGGTCTTTTGGGCTCACATAACAAGAAATTATCTCTGCCAAACTTAGGAAGAAAAAAAAAAAGATGGAAAGGATTTATTGGCAACATCGAGAGGCATATAGGATTTATTGGATAGGTCTCAAAACTTAGAAACAGGTTAGATAGCAGAACAGGCGCAGCCCAGCTCTCTTCCCGGATGTGAATTCAGCACTGCTGCCTTGCTATGTTTTGTTTTCACCTGCTCTTCAATCTCTCCACTAAAAATTCAGTCCTAGAGGGAAAAACAGTTAACTGTGCTTGGATTACATGTTTTCTCTATTACCATACCAGCATAACAGGAGACAATGTTTGGCCAAGGTAGCCTCAAGATCCTTTTAAATTTCTCAAAGGGTAGGATAGACCCACTTCAGTTACTGGCTCAGCAAGATCGCCCACAATATTTGGAAGAAAATTCCCAAAAAGAAAATTCATATGTTGTTAGGGAAAGGAAATCCATGCACCAAAGAACAACAAAACAGCAAACACTACTAAATGTATGAGACAATTTCTTGTTTTATATTTTGAGTAGGAGCAATTCATCTGGGCTATAAGCTGAATAAGATGCTATCTGAGTTCATTTTTGTTGCTATAACAGAATGCCATGGACTGGGTAATTTATTAAAAAAAAAAACAAATTTCTCACACAGTTCAGGAAGCTAGGGAGTCCAATATCAAGGTCCCAGCATCTGGTGAGGGCCTTCTGGCTGTATCATCCAATGGCAGAAGGCAGAAGGACAAGAGAGTGAGGAAGAGTGAGGGGAAAGAGGCCAAACTCATCTTTGTATCAATAACCCACTCCCATGATAACTAACCCACTCCTAAGGTAACAGTATTAATCCATTCATGAAGTGAGAGCCCTCATGACCTAATCACGGCTTAAAGGTCTCACTTCTCCATACTGTTTAACTAGACATTATGTTTCCAACATATGGACTCTGGGGGACACATTCAAATCATAGCATATGCCACCTCTTCACTGTTAGTAGTAAATCCATTATTTAATGTTAAGTGCACAAAGGACTGTTTATTCAGGGAACCCAGAAGAGAGGTACTAAAACAGGCATGGGTGGCAAGGAACATTTCTAGGTGTTATAACACATAACCTGAAGAAATTATTGCCTAATATTTATTACCTAATACTCAACCAGTTTATTCTTGGCAAGTCAATTAATGTGTCTATTTGGGAAGTGTTGACTAGACAGCTTATAATTAGTTCAGTTTATAATCCTTAGCTACATTAACCTCTGTTGGGGGAGACCAGTAATCAATAAGACTTTACTAATCTAAGAAGGTATTCTGACTTCTCCTATCACATCGATTTTTCTACCATTACCAACACTTATCTAACTTGTCTTTTGGTTTGTTATTATAGATGACCTATTTCCACTCCTATTTAAGCCAAACATTTCACTTGGGTATTACATGTCACAACATCTAGCCAACTCAAGCCAATGTCCCTGAATTTCTTTCCTCTTCCAATTTACCAACAATTTTCCTCCCTACTAAATAATTTTTACCAGTATATGTTGTATGCTAAATATTCGCTCCCCACTCCCCTCCAAGATGTCTACGTCCTAATCCTGGGAAACTGTAAATATGTTACCTTAGATGGCAAAAGAGGTTTTATAAATGTGATTAAGTGAGAATTTTGAAAGAGAGGCCATCCTGTATTACCCAAATGGGTCTCATATAATCATAGGGGTCCTTAACTGGGGATTAAGGACCCCACATCCAATTTGCCAAAATGTCACTTTTCAATTCTTTATCATTTTGGTTCAATTCATGGTTATCTCTCTTATATATATTGCAATAACTGGCCTTTCTGCTTCTTTTTTCCTCCCTACAAGTTTATTCTCAGCAGCCAGAGTAACTCTCATAAAAATTTTGTAATTCTTTCCCCTTCACACAGCGCAAAAGCCAGAATATCCAACGAGGCACCAAAAAATGTGTGCTTTGGCCCCCATGCCCTGACTTCTTGTTAGAGGGAGACAGGAGATCAGAAGCAGGAAAGGCCACAGGATGGTGAATGCAGAGACACATTTAAGCTGCTATGCTGCCGGCTTTGAAGATGGAGAAAGGGACTCTGAGCCAAGAGCTGCAAGGGACAGAGCCCTAAAAGCTGAAAAATCCAAGCAAATGGATTCTCCTTTGGAGACTTCAGAAAGAAACAATCCTGTCAACAGTTTGGTTTTAGCTCCGTAAGACTCATTTCAGATATCTGACTTCCAGAACTGTAAGAGAATAAATTTGTATTGTTTTAGGCCATTTCGTTTGTAGTAATTTGTTACAGAAGCAACAGGAAACTAACTTAGTGCACAAACGTGCTTTTATCACTATATAGTTAAAAAATAAGTATCCCAAAACTATGTAGACTAACTTTCCTCCACCAGCTACCACCCAATTTCTATGACCCACTAGGAGTGGCAACAACAAAATCTCAAAAAATTGTTCTTGATGCCCATTCACTCCTAAACTCACACCAGGCAGGTTTTCCTGCCCATTGCTCTTGCTAAGGTCAGCCTTGGCTTACACATCCCGAAATCCAATGGCCCCACAGTTCAGTTCTCAGCTTATCTTATTTGTCTACAGAAGTCGTTAGTTTTTATATATTTCTTTTAATTGAATTGGAGGACAAAATAATCTCCCTATTTTCTTTATGAAGTCATTTGTCAATTATTCTTGACGTCATTGGTGGTTCTTTCTATTCCTCCCCAAATGTTAATATCAGAGATATTATATAATTCTGATATTAACACCACTCTCTGCACAGCTCCCCTCTTTTGGTGCTTATATGGAGTCCACTGGCTTCAAATGCCATCTCCAAGCCTATGACTCACCTTTTTCTGCTTCTATCTCAGATCTCTCCTCTAAATTTCAGCTTCATATATACAACATCCTAGTGAAATATTGAATAAGTATCTCAAACTCAACATGTACTAATAAAAATTCCTAATCCTTTCTCTTCCACATACCAAGTGGATTTTCTATTAGCCTTTCTAGTCTCAATTGATAACAAATCCACCCAATCTCTTTCTCAGGTCCAAAATATTAAATTACCCTATTTATTTTTCTCACATCCCACATCCAATATGCCAAAATGTCACTTTTCAATTCTTTATCATTTTTGTTCAATTCACAGTTATCTCTCTTACATTGTAATAACTGGCCTTTCCGTTTCTATTTTTTCATCCTTACAAGTTTATTCTCAGCATCCAGAGTAACCCTCAGCCCCAAATTTTGTAATTCTTTCCCCTTCGCACAGAGCAAAGGCCAGAATATTCACAAGGGACAAAATAATGTGTGCTTTGGTCCCATGCCCTGAATTCTCCGAGCTTATCTCCTACTATACTTCCACTAACTTATTCTAATTCAGCTCTACTGCCTCCTGAACCTTTGTTGAACAAACCACATGCTTCTACTTTAAGGGCTTTGAATTGACTGCCAGTTTTCTGCCTGGAATAATACCCCCACCCATAGGTATCCACATTGCTACCTCTTTCAAGCCTTTTTAAAAATCTTATCTTATCAATAAGATTTAATCTGACCATGTTATTTTATATTACTGTCTGCCTTCTCAGTTTCTGCCCAATCTTCATTAAAATATTTTTTGCATTAAATAATGCATATATCTAGAAACCAACCTTATTGTGGAAGGTTGTTCTCTAGAGCAAAATTATAGTTCAATCAATTGAAATATATACCAAGCATAGTAATGGTAGAATGATACAGAGATCCTATCTAGAAAGATCTTCATTACAACTCAAGAAGATTCATGGAAGTTAACCCATTCATAATCTACTCTACTTAAGACAAGAAGCATAGGCAAGAAAGAACAAATAAACAAGAGCATTTTCATGGTGGAAATTTTTCAGTTTAAGTAGGTGATAGAGAATAAGATTAAAAGCTAAAATCACTTAGTAGGTAGG
Source organism: Mirza zaza (assembly GCA_008750895.1). Classification (NCBI taxonomy): domain Eukaryota; kingdom Metazoa; phylum Chordata; class Mammalia; order Primates; family Cheirogaleidae; genus Mirza; species Mirza zaza. The sequence continues at coordinate 8,061 of VSMD01023677.1, read as the reverse complement.
CAACTTGTACTTATTTCCGTATCTGTGTGACTACAAAGGGACATCTGTTTATAAGTGATGAAATATAGCATCATTACGACTCAATAAATGTTTTTATGATAATGTTGATTTGGGATATGCATATTACTTATACACATACATATAGAGAATCATATATTCTTTTCATAGTCAGGTCTTGAAAACTAAAAGGCATGTATAATTCTGCTAAATATCTACTTTGAAAAATCCATTACAAGCTATCAAGTAAATAATAACTATCTTAAATTGCCTGCAATTAGGCATTTACACAATAATCCATAATGACTCCAGTGGATTCTTCAAGTAGGATAGAGTTAGTAATGTGCGGCATGTCAGTGATTAGGTATTTACACAATAGTTCATAACAGTTCTGAAGAAACCATTACAGATTATCAACTAAATAAAGTAAGCTTTTGAAATATGTAATTTACTATTTACTAAATTTTGTTAACTCTTCTAAATACATGTAATAAGCATGCTCATCTTTTCTCTTTTGCTATTAATACTAAGCACTGTGAAACTGTGCCAAAAATTTAAACAACTTTGTTTCTTTTATCTTTGCTTCATTACAAAACACTCTTTACCACAGTTATTTAAATTCATTTTCTCCATGTCTTAATTTACAATTCTTTTTTAACACACTGCAAGAGTACTTTCACAGCTACTGGTCCAGTGAAATCAGTTTTCCTTAGGAAGGTCTCCTCCTGCTGTATCTAATACTTTACTTTCAGCTCTCAACTTACTTGAATTATTAGCAGTTAACACATTATATCACATAGCTTCTTCTTGATTCAATTTCATAATTGCTCCTTTATGGTTATATATTCTCCTATTTCATTGGCACCTTCTTCCAAACCCCCTTTGCAGATGTGTTCTCTTAATGACTTTAGTGCTGGAAAGTACTGAGTTTACTTGTAAACTCTTTTCTATCTTCAGTAACCCCAAATACATCATTAAACCCTTTGTATTTAAATATCAATCATACTTTTATAACCCAAATTTGTATGTCTCAGCCCCATATGTAACAGCTGCCAACTTGAAATCTCCATGTGGATGTTTACTAAGTAGTGTGGTAAGGAATTGGGGATAATTTCTGTCAAAAAGGAGCCTAGTAATAGAGCTGAGATGTGTTCTGGAAACTATAGGAAGGCCCTATTCGTGAGAACAGAGGTGGTTCAGACTCCCCTTCTTGTACATTATGTTTGCATTAAGCCAAACTACCTGTAACCTCCCAAAACTGTGCTTTCTCATTTCTGACATTGCACTTTATAGAAATGTTCTCTGTGCTCCTCTCACCAATCAGGCTTCTAATGATTCCATGTTTTGAGGGTGATGGAGGAATGTGCAAAGTATGAAATGTCTGATTTCCTTAAGTACTAAGTTGATCAGTCAATACCGCTGACATTTTAATTTGATACTTCTTGTTTTATGTTTACTATGAATGTACATCCTCAGTCTTTCAAATGCACGTTTTGGCTTGTGATTGATTATCTTTCAAATATTTTTAGAGCAATATTTGTGAAATAATGGATAAGTAAAAGAGTTGTGTTATTTTGAAATATAAGTTGCATCACAGAACCAATGCAGCACAGATAGCTCGAAATATCAATGAAGTATTTGGAAAAGACGTGGCTTATGAACACACCATACATCAATGGTTGAGAAGTTCTGTTCTGGTGATTTTAATCTTGAATATCAGCCAGCGGGTGACCTGAGACCAAGGTAGACAATGAGTTTAAAGCTGCAGTGGAAATGAATCCATCTCAATCTACATGTGAATAAGCAGCAAGTTTTGACATTACCATTCCAACAATATTGGACCATTTGAAATAATTTGGCAAGGTTAAGAAGCTGGATAGATGACTTCTGCATGAATGAAATAAGTGTCAAAAGAGAAATCTCAAAGCTTCTTTTCTTTGCTGTCACAACATAAAGGTGAGCTATTTTTATACTGCATTCTTAAGTGTGATGAAAAATGGATTCTTTTTGGCAATCCCAAGCATTTGGCATAATGGTTGGCTAAAAAAATGAAATGTGAAAAGACAGTCCAAAACCGAACATCATCAAATAAAGCTACTGATGTCTGTGTGGTGCTACTATCCACCACAGCGTCATGAAACGTGGTCAGTCAATTGCAGAGAATGTCTACTGCAACCAGTTGGACAAAATGATGAGGATGCTTGTGATTGAGCCCATGAGATGAGTCAATGCAGACAGACCAATCCTTTTGCAAGACCAAATGTTGCAAAAAACAATGCTGCTCAAACTACAGAAGCTGGACTTGGAAACTCTCTGTCATCCACTGCATTCACCAATTATTGCACGAACTAACTACCACTTCTTCCAGGCTTTGGACCACTTCTTGCAAGGAAAATTATTCAATTCTCAATAAGCTGTGTGGGAAATGCCTTTTGCAATCTCATTGCCACTTGCTCTGCAGGCTTCTTTGCTTTTGGCATAAACAAGCTACTTTTAAGATGACAAAATTGTGTTGAGAGTTTAGGTACATACTTTGATTAATTGTAGTGCTTCTTGTATGAGATACAATAAACCACACTTTTGATTCAAAATCAGACATTTTATATTTAACGACCTAGTATTTCTGTCGCGCTGCACATGTTCAGGGACACAGGGATACCTTATGCAGAGAAGTGAGATTACTAATTATTTTCCTCAACTTTATGTATATTTGTTATTTACTTTTATCTTTTTTAAAGAATTATCTAAAGTCTGCCTAGTAATCAAATTATAATAAATTCAATTAGATGCATTGTGTAAGCAATTTACTGGCATACTTGAGACATGAGAATTAATATTTAGCATTCTGAAAGCCTGATTCTGATTCCAAGTAAGACTTATCTGGATTAAATACAGAACTAAATGCTAAAAGCATCACACCCAGGAACCACATCAGCATATTCAAAAATTCATCTAAGCTTTGATGTATTTGATGGTCTTTGAACTTTCATTTATTCTCAAGTCTATGATAGCACTGAATAAGTATTCAGATGCAACCATATACTTATAATGCTTTTATGATTATACGATTTCTGAGTATTTCCAAACTTAGGGGATATGTCATGAATAAAGTTCTACATATTTTCAATCAATATAGCAGTGACTTTCAAAATAGTTTCTTAAATTAAAATCAAAGTTCTATGTATGAAATCTAAATGATTTAATGGCATTTGTTTATTAACTGCATAGAAAAATCACAGATTTTAAAAGTCATACATGCATATTGAATTTAGTTTAAAAGTATTAGAAAAATTATAGATAATAATTATTATAGAAAATAAGTTATCACACTGTTCTATTAAAGGGGTTAATGTTAAAGGTTGTAAAATACCAATATCTCCATTGCACCAAAATAATTTAGTAAAAGTATTTTAATATTTCTCTAAGGAATTAAATGTATAAAAGCTTCAGGCTATTGTGCCTTTAACACATATTGATATTTATGTTAAAATACTGTAATCTTACTATGCTAATAATATTTATTAGTGGTATACTTTAAGAAATCTTAAATCATGAGATATTTGATTAATGCTTTCATGAAAACTGAGCAGATGAAAGATGGGTTGAAAAATCACAAGCACTGTAAACATTTGTTTGGCTGCTTGAGAATTATTGAGTATGACCACAATACCTCTGTGTTTTTTATATTTTGAGTCATAACATACTAATTGTATCGAATAAGTTTACTGGGTTATTTCCAGCATCAATACACCAATAAATACAAAAAAATAGAGTAGAATTACATAGAAAATATCTTCATGTATTGATAAAGGTAAAAACATTGTTTATTGTTTTGTATCACTTTTGTTGCATGTGTATATCTGTGTCTAGGTCTGCTATTGAACCTTACATAAGTATTTTTTTTCTTGCTTTCAATCAGCATTTTTTGAGAAATATGTACTTAGGTCGTATATATCTATTTACACTTCCTGTTCCTTTAAATGCTGTGGCCAGGTGCAGTGGCTTACATCTGTAGTCCCAGCTACTCAGGAGGCTGAGGCAGGAGGATCACTTGAGCCAAGCATTTTGTGATTGCAGTGAGCTATGACTGTGTGATTGTGCCACTACACCTCTTTCTAAATTAAAAAAAGAAAAAAAGAATTGTTAATCTGTAAATTAATTTTGCTTCCTATGACAGAGTAAAGACACAAATGTTTGAACAACAATAAAGAAATACTTGAAAATTGTTTATTTTTGATGGGCATTTAAAAAATAAGTGAAATTTTCCAGGAAGATGTCTCCATTGGCCAGAATTATGACACACACACATATTTAGATCACTTTGCAAGGGTGTGTATTAATATGATTGGATTTTGCTATTAAGTTTTAACTACTTGAGAGTGGAGTGAGTCCATGTCTCTGGGGAAGCAAATAGCTGTGGGGGAGTGAACACAACTGGTGTTCTATTGGAGAGAAGAAACGATGGTCAATTTTTGTTGGCTAGACAAAAGACAATGTCTGACAAAAACCATACCAGCTCAATACTAGACTTTTTCTGAGTATACCTTTATCAAGGTATACTTTATGTGAGATAAAAATTACAAATTGCAAGGGCGTCTTTTGATGTATTTTAAAATATATATACTGGAGTGCAATTATATAGAATGTTTTCATCATTTAAAAAAGTTCCTTTCTGCAATGTTGGGTCAGTATCTTTTCCCTATTTTTGTATTTAGGCTAGTATTAATACAACTTCTAGATTTTCATATAAATGGAACCATATAATATGTACTCTTTTGTGTCTGGCTTCTTTTTAGCATACTTTTGAGATTTATTGATGATGCCTTTATCTGAAGTCTGTTCCCTTTCATTGGTGAGTAGCTTTCCATTATACAAATATACCACAATTAATTTATATACTTGGTAGTTAACATCCATTTTGGTTATTCCCGGTTTTTTCTAGTGAATAAATGTATAATTAATATATAGATATGAATATTATATAGGTATATATTTTCGTTTGGGAAAATACCTGAAATATGATTGTTGGACTGTATGAGAAGTATATATTTAACATTATATGAAACTGCTAAACTATTTCCCTGAAGGAAATGCAACATTTTGCATTCTCACAAATATTATGTGAGACTTCAGATTGCTACAAGTCTAAAAATATATGGTGTAGTCAGTATTTTTAATTTGACACATTCTAATGAATTTTTAGTGGTTTTCATTGTGGCTCTACTTGGCATTTCCCTAAGGACTGATGATCTTCCATGTGATCAGTTAGATCAGTTTGGGGAGAATTGACATTATGACAATATTATGTCTTCTGCTTTCATTCTGTTCTTACTTTTCTAAAGGGTTGTGTTTTATTATGAAAAAAATTTGAATTTTTTCAAATAAATTTTCATGTTTCTTTTGAGATGACCATTTATTTTCTTATTTAGTTAGTGAAGTCACGTTAACCTAGATTTCAGTTATGAAGAATTTTGCCCACTAAATCTTTAAAAAAAAGTAATAACAACAACAGACATAGAGCTATTCAAATTATTTTCTTCATGAACAACTGTTGTTAGTTTGTCTTTCAAGGAATTTTTCGACTACACTACGTTGAATTTATTGGCATAATATGTTCATTATAATATTCACTGTGATTTTGTTGTCTAAAAGAGCTATAGTATGTTTTTATTTTTCATTTTGATATTGAAAACTTCAGAGTTTTTTTCCACCCCTTTATCAGTTAAGCCAGACTAGAGGTTCTTCAATTATACAGGGTGTCCCAAAATCTCCATACAAAGGAAACATTTTGTATAATTTTGTAATGAATATTGTGCACAGAAAGATACATTTAGCTACAATTTCCCATTTTCCCTATGTATGGTGAGTTTTGGGACATTATGTAGATTGATATTTTCAAAGAACTGGCTTTCGGTTTTGCTTATTTTCTTTATTAGTTGTCCATTTTTTATTTCATTGATTTTCTCCTCATTATTAACTTTTTATTCATGCTTCAATTCTTATTTTTTTAAGTTATAAGTTTATATTAAATGCTACTTTGCCTATATCCAACACATTTTTGTCTCACTTTTAGTTTAAAATATATCTTAATTTCCTTTATGATTTCCCTTTTGACCAATGACTTATTTATAAGTATGTTCGATGTTCAAATACTTGAAAAATATTTTTATCAATCTGTAGTTTAATTATATAATATTTGTTCCCAAGAACATACTTTGTATGAATTCAATTATTTAAAAATTTATTGAGACATATTTTATGGCTCAAAATATAGTTGCTTGTAGTAAATGTTCCTCGCACACTTGAAAATAATTAACTTTATACTTGCGCAGAGTTTTCCATAAATGTCAATGTGCTCAATTTGCTTTATAATTTTTCAAATATTATAATATTTAGTATATAAAAATGTATATAATATTTAAATATTCTTCTATTTCTACTAACTAATGAAAGGAGTATTAAAAATCTCATAATATAATTGTCAATTTGGCTAGTTCTTTCAGTTCTATCACTTTTGTTATACAATATATACATTGATCTAACCTTTTGAAGATCCAGATTTCTGTCTAGTATCACTCTCCTTCTGCCTAAGCATATGCTTTAAAATATCCTTCAATTTGACTATGGATGATAAGGCAAATTCAACTTCAAGATTAAAAAACTTTAAAATTTTAAGATACTGTTAAAATGATGAAAATAGAAGACATTGAGAGAAAAAATTTACAAATATTAATGATATCTAATAAAGGATTCATATTCAGAATTGAATACATGCACATATGTATATGTATGTGTGTGTGTATATATATATATATATATATTTAGAGAGAGAGAGAGAAAGGGAAGGAGGGGGAGAAAGCACATGCTTGTGGAGGTAATAGCATTTGTAGTGAATGGGAGAGGGGTGGGATCAAGAGGACACCAAATGTTTGTGACTCAGGAAGATCTATCAAAAAAAGAATGATGTTACAGTGGTCTCAGGTTTATACCAGAAATGCATATGATAGCATTAATCCTTTTAAACTCATAACTTGTAACCAAAATGTTTGTACTCCCCCCCCCCCCATAATATCCTGGAATAAAAAAAAAAGACTCCTAAATATAGACCAGGGACCAATAGTGAGACAGTTTTCAGATTCAAACAAAGTAGAATAAACAGACCAATTACTTTTCTTTATTATGAGAGAACTTTATGGTAAAAAGTTCTAATTTAAAATATATGTTTAACATCTATCCATACCCAAAGTTTCAACTAAGATTAACAGATGTAGTATAAGCATAAAATCTCTAAAAACTATAAAGTTCCCTGTAAATATGAGAGATGATTACTAATATCATTAGGCTTTTTTGTTATAAGCACAGCAGTTAGTATTCAGGTTAGCAAACATCTTTTGCAGCATAATAAAGCATTTTAAGAGTTAGTGACTTCCTAAAAATTCTGTATTTTATTTCTTAGGAGTCATTCACAAACTTAAACTATTTAACAGAATTTGTATTATCAATCATTTTAGGAGAGAGATGGAGCCCTTTCTAACACTATAATCTTGTAATGCATTGCTGACTTGGAACGGCATAACTTCTAATACTCAATTAATGTTTTAATTTGATTAAATTTTAGATTGTCTACTACTTTTTTTTTTCTAAGTGTATCTTTTCATGGACAGATGTCTGCATATAGAAATAAGTTTCCTCTCAGAATTCATGATGGTGGAATATAGCACAGAAAAAATATGAGAGTCTACTTGCCAACTCAAAGTAACCTGAACATTGGTGCAATGAATATAAATTAACTCTCCAGGGAAGATTTCCTGACAGTGGTGCTTATATGACATATTCTATCTCTTGATCCATGAAATGTATTGTACAATATTAATTTGCTGCTTGAATTTTCCTAAGGAAAGAAGGTTGTCATTCACTCACAGAGGTAAATTAAAGGACTTGATAAATAATTTCATTGGCCGCATCATATATATTTTATTCTTGATGCAAATAAGAGCAAGGCTTTATAGCATTTTTACAATAAAATACTATTTAATATTTTTTATGGAAAATGTTAGTGCAACA